>PVJX010011996.1:0-51700 GCA_004027295.1 Dolichotis patagonum | reverse complement strand
CAAACAGATAGAATCCCTCAAAGAACAATATAAGAAACAAACAGAATGCATAAAGCAGATTCAAAGAGATATACAGGAAATGAAAAATTCTATTGAAAGCTATAAAAACTGCCTCAATGAAAGTGAAGACAGAATTTCAGACCTCGAAGATAAGATTGCAGCCAGTGAGCAGGAAAGACAAGATCTTTTAAAAATAACAGAGAAGGCAATGCCATGCTGGAATACTATGTAGCCATCAAAAAGAAACAAGCATGCAACAACCATCAAAAAGAAACAAGCATAGCTCAGTCTCCAGCATTCCAGAAAGGGAAACACTAATTCCAAACAGCAGGGCTGGCCTGGAAAGATGGTCCAGAAGGAATGCACAGGACCGCACGGGCCTGGCACTGTTTATTAGAACACTGTCAGAGTTAGAAGGGACATACAGCGCTGCCTCGGTTCACAAGCCATTTGTAACATGATTCTGGGGAAGACGGCCTTGATGTGTTTGCCACCTGATTCAAAGTTCAAGAACAGAAGCAAATTTTGCCAAATGTTTCTGTCCGAGAATCGAGTTGTGTGAACAAGAGCAACCATGAACCGAGGCACGGCTGACAGCCAACACGTCTTCCCTAACTCACCGATCTGTACACGCAAGACCTTGAACGTGATTGTAGGTCACAGGCACATGCCACACACGATGCCAAGATGTCACTGTGCTGGCTGACTTCAGAGTTAGACCCTGGAAATCCTGAACCAGCACCCTCGGCTGTCTCCGTGCTGTGGGGACTTCTGACAAGTGACCCCAGCTGAGTCCTCTTCTCCAGAGGAGGCTTCATCTGCCTCAAATAAGACACATGGGATGACGAGGAAAGCCATTATTCTGAAAGTTATCAAATATTAAAAACAGATTTGTGACCCAAAAATGTATGAGCCTCTTTATTAACACATTAAATAACCAGCCCTACTGGAGGCCCTAATAACTGCCATAATTTCAAAGTCGTGGAAGTGGCGTTTTCAGATTCTTGTAGCAGCTGTCAGGGAAGAGGAAAGCCCCAGGGAATCTTGTGGAGGCCGAGTCCAGCTGCTGGGACCAGCAGGTGCACAGGAGACTTGAACTCGCACCTCAAGGAGACCCAGCACCCCTGCTAACCGGGCGTCTCGGTCGGTTTCGTTCCTCGGGGTTTTAAGACCTGTCCCCTGTCTCCGTGTGCAGAAAGGGAGATGGAGATGGTGCAGGGGCTGTTATTCCTAATCTGTGCAAAGCGCGGGTTCTGCCCATCAGATAAATATAAAAGCCATTAGCCCAGAGCCAGTGCAGAGTCTCACCTTAAGCCAGGAGCAACTGTGACTCCTTGTGGGGAGGGCAGAGACAGGACACAGTGTGTACCTAGGCAGGGCACAGGAGCGCACACACGTGCACGTGCCCGTGCGTTCACACACCCACACCGTGGCCCTGCCCTGCTGGCACAGAGGACTCCACAGCCCCTTGGCCCCGCAGCCCTGCTGGCCCAGGGCCCGGAATGCGGGTGACCCGGGGCGGTCAGCAGCGCCCACCCCAGCCGGCGGCTGGCAGTCGGGGCCGCCCGCTGTGCCCGAGGCCTCTGCCCACATTAACTCCCTGCCGGGGTAATTCTTCTCCAGCCTTTTTTTCCGGCCACCAAGTGGGCCTGCCACCGCACTGCTGTTTTTCATCTTGTTAATTGAGTCATTTATTTCGTTAAAAGGTGAAACTTTATCAGGCTTTGCGTGCCAAGTGTGAGAAAGTGTATTTAATGATACATCAAATGGCCTCGGCTTCGGGGGCCTCTCAATTTAGAGCAGGTGCAGCTGGGGGTCGAGGCTGGGGGGGAGGCGGGGGGGGGAGCCCAGCCAGCGCAATTAGATTATGCTGATTAAAAGAAAGCACCCCGAGTTCCTTCCCGGGTCACAGCGCCGCCTCAAGGGGTGCCCCGGAGACTGCTCCTCCGTGCAGAGCAGCGCCTGTGATCAGAGCGCGCTGCAGGACTGGCGACCTGTTCATCTCCGCCCCCACCACCTCTGGGTGACCCTCACACCTGAACCCCAAGATTCCCCCTTCGCTTGGGCTCCCTGGCATCAGCCTGCCTGTCCCGTAGGCCTTTCTGCTGAGCATGCAGGGGACCAGCAGGCCGGCCCCGCCTACTTCTGCTCGGCCCCACCCCTCCCTCCCTCCACCCTCCATGACCCAGTCCACCCTGCACACTGAGGCAGCGGAGACCCTTCCAAAGCCAGGAGCTGCTCAGGTCCTTCCCCTCCCCCATCCCACTGGCAAAGCTGAGTCCCCAGGCAAAGGTCCACTACCTTCCTGCTGGCCCTGATGTCCCCTTCTCCCCCCTCTGGCCCCCTCTGCTGTCCCAAGGAAGCCGGTGGTACTTGGTGGCTGAGCGTTGGCTGTCTGTCTTCCGGATGAGAATGCAGGTGGTCAGGGCGTGACCATGTTGGCCATTGGCAACAAAGCCCTGTCCCCAGCACCTGGGGAAGGGAAGCCAGAGAAGAGGATGCGTCCCAGGGCTCGAGGTACCTCTGAGGGGCACAAGACCAAGCATGCTACACAGCACTTGTGTTCTAGGCTTCCACAAGGAGCTGAGAAGCTTGGCTGCATGGTCTCCCAGCCAGGGTGAAAAGGGCGGGTGGAAGTCACAGGGGCTATGTGCTTCCGAACGCTCCCAGCCCCACGAACTCCCCTCCCAGCACCAGCACCAGGGATGGGCAGGGTCTTCAAAGAATATTGCCCTCCCCCAGCCCTATTTCTGTCCATGAGCCTTGGTGATTTCTGAGACATTCCTGGGCTTTCCGAAGGACCAGGAAGGCTTTGAACCAGGGGACTGTGGTGGCCACAGTTGTACTCAGTCCTGTGCCAGGTGTGTGAGGTGTGATAACAAAATACAGTGACTGTTTAAATTCTTTAAAATGTATTACAGTAAAAGTCACATTGCCATGAATCCCCTTCAAAACATTCCCCTTCTCTTTGAAGACACTTGTCCCATTGTTCTGGTCACTTTCTGGAGCAGCTCTGAAAGTCCTCTTTCGTGAGGGTCTCTGATGGGGCTGCCATGGCTGCCTGGCTTTGGTTTAGAACACTTCCCTTTCCTGCTACTGCAGTGCCCGATGCTGTGAGTAAGGCGGATGCAGACAGTCTGTCGTGTTTCACGAGCTGCCTTTCCACCGGCTGGCACCCAGCAGCAGCATGCGCTGTTTTTTAACCACACCTCATGAACACACCCAGCCCTTCACGAGGGGCCTGGCATCGTGTGCACAGTAAACCGCGAGCAGCTGTGAGGGTTTCCACTCCAGACTGCAGTTCACTTCGTCCTGTGCCCCCCAGTGCTGCTGTGGTGTCCAAGCCTCCCTCCCTCTGCACTCCTACGGATGTCTCTTTTCTCCCCTCCTCCCTCCTCTCTGCCTGGATGAGTCGGGCCCCCAGCACACATCTGCGAAGGCAAAGGACAGGACAGGGACCTGTCCATACTTGGCTGCGTGACCTCTCTGCTCCTCACACCTCAAACCCCCTCCAGAATGCTGGAGGGCTCTGTCCTCATTCCCACTGGTGACCACAGTCTTTAGTGGATGCATCCACCACACAGGACCCTCTCAGCACCTCCTGAGGTCTCCCCTGCTGGCCATTTCCAGGGGAAGCAGAGGGTGGCCACTGTTTGCTGAGGACCCATCAGATGACATTCATGGAATCATAAAGTTCTCCCACACCAAGAGGCAACTGTGTTAATCATGTTCCCATCCTTGTCACAAGCATCTGCAATAAATCACCTGCAAAGGATGAAGGCTTGTTCCGGCCCACAGTGTCAGAGGTCTTGGTGGCTGGGGACTTGGCCCTGTCACTTTGCACCTGGAGTGACACGGCATATCATGGCAGGAGGACAAGTCTGTTCCCCTCATGGAGGCTGGGAAGCAGAGAGAGCCAGGGAGGAGCTGGAGTCCCCAACATGCCCCGAAGTGCACACCCCAATGTTCTCCTGCTACGCCCTCCTCCTCAGGCTCCCCATTGGACGGGGACCAAGCCTTCCACACATGGCCTTTGGGGGACACTCAGCATCCAAACCATAAGAGAAGCAGCGGCTCTTTCCAGAAAGGGAGGCTGGCGTGGTGGACAATCGGGGGCTCGTGTGGACTGCACAGCTGGCCAGCAGCACAGCTGGGCTTCCAAGCCAGGTCCGAGGGCCTGAAGCCACTCTTCCCTCACCTGCTCCCAGGGGTCTGGGTGTCACGTGGTAGTGTCCAGAGTGCTGGAGGAGGGAGGATGGCCACGTCATCCCCTCCCCAGGTCTCCTAAGGGACATAGCGGACGCGTGTCCACCTAACCCAGGATTATCTCATCTCAGATCCTTACCTTAGTCACATCTGCCAAGACCCATATTCTAAATAATGTCACTGCTAACATTCTAGGGGACATAGCTTTCAAAGGGGGTCACCACTCAACCTCCTCCCAACCCTGGTCCCTTCTCCCCACTCCGAGGGCAATGGGGAGATGCTGATGAAAGGTAAAGCCTCGAGGTGACTTCTGAACTCACACACCTGAGGTCTCCCTGCAAGGACGCAAGCTGAGGTGCCCGGATCCACAGATGTCACAGCAGGACGCAAAGCCCTGGTGTTGTAGTCAGGGGTTGTGTGAAGAACAATTAGAATCAGGACATGGAGTTTATAATATTGTTTTATGATGGTCACCCAGAGTTAACACAAGAAAGTGCAGGAAATCTGTCCACAACACTAAAGACATAGAATATTTAGCCAAGGGCCTGGATCCCACAGCAGTGTCCCACAGGAGTCCAGATGAAAACTTAGAGCCCATGACAATGCCTCCCAGGAGTCCAGCTGGAGGTCTAGAGCCCACGAGAAGGACTCATGTCAGTCTCTTTTACAGATCCATGCTGGGAAGGCCCAAAGGTCAGTGGAGGGAGCTAGGAAGTCTATGCCAGCGGGGTGAAGGAGCTGTGCTGGTAGGTCAAGGGTTCTATGTGGGAGCTGAGAAGTGACGCTCATAATAAAGACCAGGGCTGTCCTGAAAAGCACCAGCCATCCTCAGCGACACGGAAGCCCCGAGCTCCTCCGATGACAAGCACAGTTGAGTACATGCCAGGAAGCCAGTGTGACGAGTTCATCCTGGAGACCAAGCGGCACACGTTTTCCTCTCTGGAGCCAGGAAGCAATGCTTGATGTGAGGACCAGAGCTTCTTCAGGAGAACCAACAGCTCAAACAGCAACATGTAGGAGAACCCTCAATGCTCCAACACATTAATGCCTTCTCCTCCATGTCTCTATTTATGCTGGTAACTTTCCTCAGGTGGAACATATACGCTCAGCACCATGGTGATTTAATTCTGCTGGCGTTAAGTTGACCACCAGTCCTGGTTTCACAAAGTGCTTCATCTAGCATTTCCCAAGATGCCTGGCACCCACATAGGCAAATTCCTCCGTGCTCAAAGCCCACACCACTGTCTCTGCCCAGGTGGAGACGCATTCACAGTGCCCTCTCAGTGTCATCCCTGTGGGTCCCTCCTCTGTCCCTGCCCTTGGTACCCACATGCCCCAGCTCACCTGCTATTATGGTTGATCCACTGTGTCAACTTGAGAAGTTTAGAAGTTTAACTGAGAGACTCAGCAGGGAGCCGGATCCTCACTTTGTAAATATCCTCATCCTGTGCAAGAGGAGGGCGCAGAGATTTTGTGAGTGCTACACCTGCCCTGGAGGTGGGAGGGTGTCCTGTGTACAGTATTAGGGAGGAAAAGAGGCTTGCTCTTCCTCGCTTTTGCTCTGGCTGCCATCTTGAAGTGTTGCCCCAGTACCATGCCACCCTGTCTTGGAGTCAGTGGATTATGGACTGAAACTTCCACAAACTGTGAGCTAAATAAACATTTCCTTCCTTCATTTTGGGTGTTGGGTATTTTGTCCCAGCAATGAGAGAACAGTAACCAAGACACTTGCCCATTGAGCTCTCGTTCCTGTGTCTGTCTGGGTGATTGCCTTGCCCAGAGCTCCATGGCTCCTTGAGGATGGGACCCATGCGTGACTCATCCTTATATCCCTACCCACTGCCTCCCTTGGGCAAGCGGGGCCTCTTACACCGTTCGGCTGGATCAACAACCAAGGCCCAAGTTTCCTTGGCATTTGCAGCATGATTGATACTCAGAGGGGAAGAGAAAATAAGGGCAGGCATTTGTGGTCTCATTGGTAGGAACCACAGACCAAGCTGAAACCCCTCATTTCCCACTGAAGCAACTGGAAGCCCTGGTGGCAAGTGTCCTGCCTGGGATCATAAAAGAAGGGGATGACATAGTGAGAAATGTGACCCAGGACTGAGTTATGGTGCCCACTCCACTTCCTTGCTTAAGGGCAGAAGGTGGAAAAGCCAGGGGGGGAGGCAGACGACGCAGACCAGGGCCCGTGTCTCTTGGGAACGTAGATTCTGCACCTGGCAGACGGCCCTGGGTCTCTGTGGACATGAGCAGCAGGTCAGGGAGGAGCAGACCTTCAGGAGGACCTGGGAGAACCCAGGAGTCATGGTGGGCAGTGACCCTGCTCTGTGGAAGGGAGACTTGCAGGGGTCACATTAAAGTATTTGCTCTGAATCTCAAATCATCAAGCCACTAAGGGGATTTAAACAAGGGAGGGGCATGACC
Organism: Dolichotis patagonum; assembly: GCA_004027295.1. NCBI lineage: Eukaryota > Metazoa > Chordata > Mammalia > Rodentia > Caviidae > Dolichotis > Dolichotis patagonum. Next base: position 45,067 of record PVJX010011996.1, on the reverse strand, counting down.
AGATTTCTCTTTTTAAAAAAATCAAGCAGGATGTAGTAAAGACAATTATCCATGACTTCAAAGCCAGCCTGGGCTGCATAGTCCCCCATCCCCCCACAAAAAAAGAACTACTCTTATTTTACAATAAGATTTTTACGATGGAATCCACCCTTCCCATGAGCCAGAAGCAGCCATGCAGGCCTGGGAAGAGAAACAAGGAGCTAGTCCGCCGTCCCGTGAGCCAGCCAGCGTGCGGGCTGAGAGACGAGAAGAACTTACACCCATAAGCAACTGGGCGATTTGGAGAATCACAGGCTGAGTTGTTAGCAACTGAGGTACAAAAACAACTTAATGCTTGTATTGTTGGATTGACTTTGCTGGCCTAAAGCCAGTAGTCTTAGCCTCTATTTAGAGGGTAACAATAAGCAACACAGCAACTATGGGGGATTCCTTCTGTCTTGTTTTTGAAATCCAATATGGTTCTCACTGTTTTGTTTCATTTTATTATTTTGTTTTCTTCAGTGTTCTGTTTTGACTGATTTTACTAGGTCTGATGGTATGAGCAGCAATTTTGAAGATAACAAGAGGCATTATGATAACCATTGTTGATTTCGTAGTTCCTGTTTTAAAGTCCTGTATCAGTTCCACTGTTTTGTTTTGATTGACTTTATTCTGTTTCATTTGGCTTTATTCTCTTTAAAATAAAATTTTTAAAAAGGTATTTACAATTTTAAAAAAAGAGAATTATAGCACTGAAATAAGAATTAAGCTAGAGGAAAGAGCCCAGGAGACCACCTCCCTTCTGACACCAAATAAAAGTTTGAGGGCCCACAGGCCTCCCCATAACACGATTTAGAGAATTTGCTAAAAATGGACCTGGTGTTGGTTAGAGTTTATTACAACCATATCAGCCCAGGGAAGAGGGGATGGGGCATTCTGGGAAAGTTCTAAAAAGAGCTTCTGGTCGACCTCTCACAAAGGACTCATGGCCCAAACCCCTTCCCCAGCACCCTTGGTACCGGCACACAGGAAGTGTTTCCAACCAGCATTTGTCACTCACCCAAGCCTTCACCCAGAGTCTGTGTCGGGGTGGACCTCACCAGCTTGGTCAGCCACTCCTGAGTCACCTGAGGCAAAGTGATCCTGTGTGACCCCAAACTCTCATCCCAAGTCACATGTGGGTGCAGCCCAAAGTCTCCAGACAGGAAAGATCATCCTACGAGGTACAATATGCCAAGAGCTTAGCTGTCTCCTCCCAGATGCGGAGGACAAAGCCCAGCCCTCTCCATAAACGCTGCCACACCAGAATGGACGAGAGTGGGGCAGTGCAGAGACAGGGACCCCTCATGATAGGAGATCCTCCGCTGTTTAAGTCCACTTGGTGGTTTGCTGATTTAGGGTTCAGAGCAAACACTGCACAGTCCTTGGGAAAGACCAAGCTGGCCCCCTAGGACAGGCACGAGTGTGGAGACTCAAGGGAGGACTGGTCAGGGTCACTGGAGATAAGGAAATTCAGGGGGACATTTCCCCCAGCCAAGATGAGGCAACAAGGACTGAACTTACAATGCAACCTTAGAAAATCAGCATCACAGGGCAGGTGGGGAATATCTATGTATATCTCACATGTTTCCAAGACACACAGGCCAACTGGCCATCAGGCAGTGGCCAGCAAGCCTGTGAGATGGGAAACCGATGACGTTGCTCTCTGATTGTGCTGAGTCCCTGTCTTGAGGGCTTCGGAAGAGTTTCAGAGATGCAGCTGAGAATGAAGAACAGAGTTTTCAGAACAGAGAGAAGAAAGCAGAGGGAGTGAGAGAGGCTGACGGAGATGCAGAGCTGCGGGCTGGGCGTGGGGGGAGGGAGCTGCCAGAGACCAGGAAAGAACCAACTGGCTGGAGCAAAGGGGGAGCCCCCAGCCCGCACAGAGGAGAGGGGCCCTGTTCCACCTCCAGCCTGGACAGAGTGGCCCCAGGGTGTCCCGTGGCACACAGAGGAAAACTGATTCGCCTTACACGAAACATGGCTCTTGTCCTGCCTGACAAAGCTTAAAAGCAAGACTTGAAAAACCGCTTTCACATAAATTCGTCATGCCACATGACAAAGCTCGAGAACAGAAAAATGCAAAAATATCCAGCACAGTCAAATTTGCAATGTCTGGCCTTCAAGCAAAAATATCAGATATGTGAAGAAGCAGAAAAATCTGACCAACAGAAAGAACAAAGCAGAACTTTTAGTAGCGAGGACTGCATTGCCTTAAGGAGGGTCCACTGCGTGGCTCTATCAACAGGCGAGATGTCGAAGGAGAAATTAATGGATTTAAAGGCATGAAATAGAAGTGATCCAAAATGACACACAGAGAGAAAAAAGGAACAAATGAACATAGCACCAAGAAGATGTGTGACAGCTTCAAGAGGCCTAGAACATAAGAAATTGAAGCCCCCAGAAGATGAGGAGAGACAGGACAGGAAAGAACATCTCACAAAACGCTGGCTGAAATGTATCTCCAGAGCTGATAAAGACTCTGATACCACAGACCCAGGGCTGTCAGCGAAGCCTGAACAAGAGACAAGCACAACTACAATCAGCCAGGCCATCAAATTGCTCAAAATCAGTACCATACTAGGCAGCACATTCCTGTAATCCCAGCCTGTGGGATGATGAGGCAGGAGGGTCCCATGTTGGAGCCCAGGCTTGCAAAAATTAGCAATGAGACTTTGTCTTACAATGAAAAGTCAAGCGCCTGGGAATGTAGCTTGGCATAATGGTCTTAGGTTCGATCCCTAGTATAGGATGGGAGGGAGGGAGGGAAGAAGGGAAGAAGAAAAAGATGGAAGGCAACAGCTTAAAACCAGTAAGAGAAAAAAAAACTCACATCCCAAGCAAAAGATTCGAGGTGAGGGTGATGCCACTTTTCTTATCAGGAGCAAGGAGGGCTGGGAGGTGGCAGAGTGACGTCCCTGAAATGCCAGAACGAAGAAGGAACTGCCACAGCACAGTGTAGACAGCAGCCTTTCACAGTGAAGGTAGAAAGACCTCGTCAGGCACACAGAGCTGAAAGCATCTTCAGCAGGTTCGAACCGCAGAGACGTTGGAGGAAGGTCCTTTGGACCAAGGGAAAACATGCTAAAGGGAAACATGGACTGAAACGAGGGACAAAAAGAGTGGAAATGGTAAATACCTGAGGAAATGCACCATGCTTTTCTGATTATCCAACTCTCTTTACAAATAGTTTATTTAAACAACGCTGATGCTAATGTAGTGTGAGGTCCACAACTTGCAAAGAGTAAAATGATAATAGTATGGAGGTCGGGGGGAAGAATAGAAGTGTAGAACTGTAAGGTTCTTACACCACCTTGAAGGATAAAAAAATCACTTCAAGGAGGGCTGTGATACATTTAAAAAGATTAAAATTATAAAGTAATTTAGCTACTAATTCACAAAGGATCAAGCATGATCATTAAAAATATGCTCTTGATCCAAAATAAGGCAGAATGAAACCGACTGCACAGGAGAAGTAAAATAATCATGTGATCAACTTAAATCTAATCATATAAAAGTTAGATATAAATAGTCTTCACCAAGGGAGTGATAAGAAAGCCTCAGACAATTAATAATGCTGGAAAAATCAGACATTCCTAAGGGGAAAAAATGACCTTAATTTATAGCTCATATCGATATACAAAAAACTGACTAGATCATCAGCCTAGATGTAAAACTTAAATCACAAATCTTCTAGAAGAAAACATAGAGAAAGCATCTGCATGACCATGTTTCTACCCTTCACATTTTCGCAGGCCATTCTTTCCACTTGCATTAATGTTTCCTTCAACTTTATTTGTAAATAAGAATCATGTGAATGTTTTAAAACCATAACCTTGTAAGACCCAAATCAAAGGCAGCCTCTTCCACATTCTCTGAACATTCCAGGTAGAATTTATCTCCCTGGTTTTGAATTTTTCAATTTGTTCTAAGTTTCCAGAATTTCTTCCTGACTTTCCAGAACTCTTGGTGTAAATATATGTGTGCTAATTTTCCTGGAAGATGGGGAGTGTCCTGAAGGTAGGCAGCAGGTCTAACTCACACTCTCATTTCCCAGTACACCTAGTGAGGCATCTGGCACAGACACACCATGATTAACGTCCACCGAGACGTCCCATGTGCCAGGCAAGGGGTGGGATGGTATCCTCGGGGCCGGGCTGCTGCTGGAAGCTAAAGAACTAGAAGCAACTGACAGATGATCCAGTAGAGTGCAACACTTGAAAACATAATACAAATGCAAATCGCAGATGTTACCATTAGTCAATGAGAACAATGCAGATACAGGTGGTCCCGCATCCCATGTCCTGCATCCCACGTCCCACAAGAGCCGATGTCTGTGCCTAATGGCATCGTTGGGTTGCTCAAAGATTGCACTGCTCATTGTCATAAGTATTTTTGTTTTTTTAACCTTCCCTCTAGTTGTTGCCAAATAGGAGCATGGCCTCAATTCTAGCATTTCCTTGATTTTAAAGATTTAAGTTTTACAATAAATTTACATCCAGGGAGATTTTTTTAAAAAGCTGCTAACTAGTAGAGGGAGAACCAGTCTAAGGAGTACCAGTCTCTCTACTTTGGCACTACAGCATTTGGGGCTGGTGCTTTTTGCTGTAAGAATTGTCCTGCACAGGCAGGAGTCTTAGCAGCATCTCCTTTTACTTACTTAACACACACACACACACACACACACACACACACACACTCACCCCTAATCCAGTGCAACAACCAGAAATGCTTCCAGGATTCAACAACAGTCTCCTGAAAGAAACTGTGGCCAGCTGAGATCGAGGTTAGTCCAAGCTTCTTTTCTTCCAAGCAGGGAAGTCAAGGCACAGAGATTCCCAGAAGGACAGGATTTCCTTCTTCCTCCCTGGAGGACCTGAACAAGTAAATAGGAGAGGAGGAAAATCAAACAAAGAGAGGAAATGCACCTCCAAAACACACAAGTTTCCTTCTCTTTGCCCTCTGCCATCACCAGCTTCATGGCTGCTGGACTGTATGCTCACCTGATAAGTCAGGTGGGAGGTCACTCCCCCAGGGATGCTCCGGGGCAGGGTGGCTGCTTGGAGTGTCACCTGAGTGCCCCTGTGGGACAGGAATCCCACTGTGGTGCCCAGGGGAGGAGGATGTCCACAGTCCAGCCTCCGAAGTCTCAGCAAGTGCCATGCATACACTGCAGGACATCCTCACAGCGAGGCTTCTGGACTAGGACAGAAACTACAGCCCGACGTTGAGAACACAGATGTGGGCCCAGTGTGCGTGTGTTTGCGTCCCAGCATTGCCGCCCGCTAGCAGCAGAAGGCCAGCTAAATCACGTGGCTTCTCGGAGCCTGCATTTCCCAGACGTGAACATTTCCAAAAAGATTTTTAAATGGGCGTCACTGTGGCACCCCCACCCCGTGAGCCAGTTGTGAAGAGACGTTAGCACAGGAGGACCGTGCACTGAGCCAGCACACAGGTGTCACCACTGTGATTGCTGAGTGGCCTTGCACTGGTTGGGGAGCCCCTGGAGGACCTAACGGTGTGAGGTGTCAGGCTGAGGGTGACAGAGGGTGAGGAGAAGCCCGGTCTGCTTTCTGACTTAGGTTTCCTTCTGATATGGAGAAGTCCTCCGGTAATGCACTGCCTCCATTGCTCCAAAACCCACGTGACGACATCTTAGCTCCCCACGTGATGGCATTGGGAGGCAGAGCTTTTGGAGGGTCTCTGTTCTCATGAGTGGGATTAATGCCCTCATAAAAGTGGCCTCGGAGGGGCCTCTCATCCCTTCTACCATGTGGGGCCACCGTGAGGAGGCCCTGCCCACACGCCAGATCTGCCAGCCCCTTGAGCCTGGATTTCTCAGCTTCCAAAACCACAAGAAACAAATTTCTTCTCTTGTCATAATGCATCCAGTCTGTGATACTTTGTTACAGCAGCTGGGACATACTAAGACACCTCCCCAGATGACTTGTCAAAGCTACAGTGAGGGTTTCCTTCCTTACATCAACATGTTCTTAACATTCCTTATAGTCAGAAATGTATCATGTAGCACAGGGAAATCATTTACACATGTACATAGCTGAACCAAAAAAATTTCAAAACAATCCTTACCCTCATTGCATGCCATGCACTCTGATACATTCCATTCTCTTCAGTTTAACTTTTTGCAACCCACTAAGATGATCTCATGATCCAGGAATGAGTCACGAACTTCTATTAGAAAAATACTGAATTTTGGAATAAGTGGGGGAGTAGTTGGTAAAAGCATAGCATGATAGTCAGGCATGACTTTTTATATTAGCGTGATGAGTAATGTTCCCATTAAATGTTACTGCCGAACAAGTAACTCTAAAACTTGATGGCTTAAACCAACCATTCACTCTCAGATCTCAGAGGAGTGATGGATGGTGCTCAGCTTCCCTCTTGGCTCCAGCTGGGCTCCAGTCATCTGAGAGTCCAACTGGCTGGACATCCAAGATGGCGGCCTTAGATGGCTCCAAGTCAGCTCTGGCTGTCAGCCACGTGTCCTACCCATGGCTTTTCCGCGCAGGTAGGATCTCTCCAACATGGCAGCTGTGTGCAAACCTACAATGAACCAACATACATGGAAAAAGAGACCAGAGTTAAAAGTTGCCAGGCCACTAGGGGCCACATCTGCCATGGGCACAGTGTCACTTCTAATATAGCCTTGATCAAAGCAGTTGTGTACCACCATCCTGGACTCATGGGGGTGGAGAAACTGACTCCACAAGGAAGGATGAGAAGGCCACATTGCAGAAGAACCTGTGGACAGGGGGACATTGATGTGTCCATCTTGGGAAAACACAGTCTGCTTCAGCTGAGGGCAGGACAGACTTGTCACCCCCAACTCTCTCTCTGTGGCTTAGGGAAAGCACGTCCTCTGTCATTTTGATCATCAGTAGAATGAAAGAATACATGAAATAGGTCAAAAGACCTTCCAGCTCCGAAGTCCAGGCTGTGTCCAGGCCAGGTGTTAGGAGCACAGTGGGGCCTCTGACACACCACGCATTTGACAGAGGCTAAGACCAACCCTAACTCGTCTCAGATCTTGCTTTGCGTTCTCAGTGAGCCCTGGATACCTCCTATCAGTTTTGGAGTCACAAAACCCACCTCTTCTCCCTGCTCCCAGCCTGGCAGCCTATCCGGACGGGCATGGCACACAGACTGTGATCCTCCTCACTCTCAGTGCTAACAGACGTGCTCAGGAGCCTCGTCGGAGACCCGGCCAGCACCAGAGTCCCACGGCGCACAGCTGCAGCGGGTGGGGGAGTTCTTCCTCACACCCGCCCTGCACCAACCCCACGGGAAAGAAGCCAAACCCCCCAGAAGTCTACGAAGCGTCATTTTGTCAGGCTGAGGGAAGGCGGAAAAGACTCGACAACAGCAGCTACCAAAAAGAACAGATCTGCCAGACTTCAAGATCGATTCCAAACAGAAACCGGAGTGACGGCTTCCCGGCACTCGGATTTCCTGGCCAATGTATCGAGAAGCTATAGACACTGAAGTATCCAGATCTGTCCTTTCTCCTTGGATACAATTGCTAATCTTTCTTTCTTGCCTCCTTTTTTACCCCTGGGGATGCAACCTTCTTACCTGGCACAAAAAATACTCGTAGGATGACACACAGGCTTTAGAGATTTACATGAGAATCAGCAAACCTTATTTTAACCCACTATAGAGGGTGTGCAGAGCACGAAGGGAACTCCGGGCTTATTCCCCAGATAAGTCATTTATTTCCTTCCTCAAAGAAAAATCCAATATCCTGAGATCTGATTCATATTGAAGCTTTGGGAGAAAAGGACTGGGGAGGGCCTGGGGATGGCCTGGTTAACATGTTCCATCAGCGTCTCTCTGCAGGGTGACCCCGGGGGTTAACAGGAGCCAGCTCACGCGGATAAGTGTTCCTCCCTGAGCAGGAGTGGGGCCTCTGACTCACCGTTCCTGTGAAGGACGCGCAGTACCCCGCACTGCCTCAGCTTCCTTCCTCGGCCTGTAGCCCAGTGTCCCTAAGCTCAGCCCACTGGCCGCAGGGGTCTGGGGGCAGAGAGGGGAGTGGGCTCCATAGCAGCCAGTCCTGGGAGACAATGACCAGGATGTCTGGGCTGATTTGTGACCACCCAAATGCACTTCCTACAACTTTTCACACCGTTAAGGAAGAGAACAAAAGCTCTTAAACTCCTTCCTCCTCTTGGGCGACTCACCTTTAAATCAGGCAGCTGTTCTTCAGCAAGGAACGAACCTCTCCAACCTCTCGGAGTGACCTCCCCTGTCACCTCCCCTGTCACCCTCTCGGTTCTCGCTAGACTGTGCCCCCTGGCAAAAGGAGGGCCACCTTCTCAGGCCCAGCTACTGGAGAAAACACATCTCGTACCACTCGCCTGCACATTCTCACCAACCAGCTCAAGGCAGGACGAATGCAGTGACTGCGAGGTCACTTGAGCGATGGACCCCGGGGCTAGGAGACACCTCGAGGTGTCGGCTGTCCCAGAGCTGGCAGCTGTGATGTGCGGAATCAGACCATGTCCCTGCCAGTGCCTGTAGCCTCAGGAGTGTGTGTGCAGGAGGACGGTGGCCGCAGACAGGGGCTCACCCCAAGTCTGGCACGGCCTGAGGACCCCGCACACCCCGGATGCGGCTCCCGTTCTCGGGTGAGGAGCTGTCCTGACTGCCACCGCACAGATGAAATGAAGTGCCCAGGAGCTCACTGTTGCCCCAGGCCATGGCCCAGCAGGACTCTGAACACATCCCCACCTGCCCCAGACTCATGGGGCCCCACCGCCCCACCCTGCCCTTTCCAAAGTGTGCTCCGGGCAGTGTAGGGTACCTCGACCAAACCTCCAGAGGAGGAACATGGCGTGGGGAGGGCAGGCATTCTCAGGGACGCTGCCCCGGGGAGGAGCTGCTGCCCAGCTCTCAGCTCTGTAAGCGTCCAGCGTGTCCTTCCCAGGCCAAGCCCCTGCCAAGGCCAGGCAGAGCGCAGTACAAAGGCCCGGCTACTGCAGGCCAACACTAGACAACCGAGAAGAACAGTGTGTGTTCTGGGCTTCAGAGGCTCAGCCATGCTGTGGTCCACCTGCGCATGTGCAGAGGTCACAGCCGCACGAGTTTGGAGGTCACTCCTGCGTGTGTCACGCTTTCTCCCTCTGTCCATCCCAGTCACCCCTAATGGACACCCTGTGAGCTGATCTCTGACAGCCCGTGCTTCAGGAGGCTGAGGCAGGCTGCTAGGCTGACACCTCCACGGACACCTACACGGTGTCAGGTGATAGGAGAGGGCTAGGGAGCTGGCCGCAGATGGCTCCTGGCTCAGGCGTTGATTGTTAAACCCTCCCTGGTGGTGACCATCTCATGGCAGGCAAGCGGTCGTCAGGAATGCACTGCCCAGCCTGATCCTTGGGGCACTAGGGAAGAAGAACCAGGACGAGGAAGATGGCTCTGCTGAGAACGACCAAGAAAAACGTAACCCAGAAACCTCGGATGTGCCGCCCGCAAGGGTAAGCTGAGGTCCGCCCTGGTGTTCTGGAAAGCAGCCTCTCTGCCCTGCAGCAGGAGCACAGGGAAAGCAGAGACTTGGACGAGGACCTCAGAGTAAGACGTCCAGCCCCAGAGAAGCTGGCCTCAGCTAAGGCACACCGCTATCTTGGGCCACGGACCTGCCTGGTAGCCGGTGAGAGCCGACACTTAGCACATACAACCTGGGCTCCTCCAAACCCTCTTGCCTGGAGAAAACAGAGGCCTCTTGGCTGCAAGACAAAGGGTGCCCGCCTGGGCAATCCTCCTGACCTCCTCTGCAGGCCCCCAGGCTTCTACCCGGGGCTTCAGCATAGCTGTGCTGAGCCTGATGAGGGAGGAAAGGGGGTGTGTCCCAAAGAAGCAGCAAGACCAGCCTCGAAGAATGAGCAGGAACCCATCAGAAGGACACTCACAGTCTGGGGAACACTGTGCAAGGAAAGGTCGTGAATTTGGGGCCCCCTGCCGAGAAACTCACCATCTAACAGGGAGGCCTGGGATGATGTAGGCCCCTCTCCATGGCTTCTGGAAGCCCCGTTGATCAACGCTGAAATTCCCGGTTATCTAGAGCAGAGTGAGGCAGAGACACAGAGGCGTGGGGAGGCAGGCACTCAGGAGCAGGCATGCAGTATCAGGCCAGAAGGTCACTGGGTCACAACTGTGGCCTCAGGAAAGACCTGGAGGACACACCACTTACCAAGTTCCTAAGAGACGCCGCAGTGATGCTCCACCTCAGGCTGATGCCAGGCAAGGTCACGGCTGACCTGACTCACTGCAGGCAGTGAGTGTGACAGGTTTCCTAGCATCAGGCCAGATGGTGGGTCTGCCACCGTAAGGGCCAGGTGGGCACAATTATCAAGGTAAGTGGCAAGGGAGGAATCCGCAGCAGCAAACATTGGCACTTCTGTCCCAGAGCCACTGTAGCTGCCTTGCTGCCGTTTACAGGGTGTGGATGTCTGGGCACTGCAGGAAGCGCCCCATTTGCCTCCTAGGGCAGCCGCATAAAGCTTGTGCATCCAGGTAAGTAAAAAGCAGCTCACAAGCACCCACACGGCTTCGTCAGGTACTGTAGACCAGCAGCAGCGTGAGAGGACCAGTGGCAGGGGCATCGCAGGAGGGCCTCGAAAGTAACATAAAAAGAGGTGTGTCAGGTCCCTCCCACCACAGAGAGGAAGTGTCACACCTGGGGGCCTCGGAGCTCCGAGGGCAGCACAACCCCCACCCAGCAAAGCCCAGCTGTCAGATGGCACAAGCAGCTGTCGACCTCCACCTCAGCAGGCCTGCCACTTGGGCCACGGCCCTAGAAGAGGCTATGGCATTAGACAGAGGGGCAGCAGGGAAATACAGGGCCACAGCAACCCTGGGCAGAGAATCCCAGCAAGGGAGCCCTGGGCTCTGCACCAAAGCTGTGCCCCACGGCAGGGAAGTGGGCATCTGTGAAAAGATCACTGCTTCTGTGCCATGGAACTGGCAGGAGATGGGTCCTCTGTCCAGAACTGCCCATCTCAAGCTAGGTCCTGCTGCACCCACTAGGACATAAGGTCAGGCAGGTGCAGCAGCTGCCACTGTAAAACAGAAGGGGTCCATCTGGGGTCACTTAGGAGCAGGGTCATCGGCTGCTAGCAAAGCACACCAGCAGGTCACCCGGGCCATCCTCGCCTGCCCTCAGCCCACGCCTGCAGCTGTGTGCAGGCAGCTGTGTGGGAAACCCCGCACCCCGCCCTCGGGACAGAGCTCTGTGGACACAGCGGGTCGTCCACATTGTTCGGAGAGCAGGGGCATCCGGTGAGGAGCTGTACAGACTCAGGGGCCATGGACAATGGGCAGGCGGGCTGGACGGGGCTTGCGGGGAAAACTCAGAACAAGGAATCTGGGGAAAGGCTTAGGCAGAGGCTCGCAGGTGAATGTGCGGGAGAAGTGCCACGTGTGGAGGTCTTTGTGCCACACGTGTCAATCTGGAAAAAAGAGAGAAGGGGAGCAGAGAGAGATCTGCCAGTGAATGACAGCATCTCCCTGGGGAGCCCGGAGCACTGCAGTGGGAAGGCGTGCGCCACAGGAAGCCCCGGGCCTGAGCAGGGGGGTTGTACAAGGCAAAAACAAGGTACCATGAAACAGCGACCCCCGGCCTCGAGATTGATGACACGGCGGCGTCAGTCCGAGGAGGCACACACGCTTGCCGGCAGATGCCTTACACCAGTGCGGGTACGCACGGGTATGGCGGACTCTTCTCGAGCTCGTGGCCCGGCAGAGTCTCCTGGGTCCGAGATCGTGCACAGGGACTCTTCCTTCGGGGCCTCCTGGTGTTCTCACCCCTTTTTTTTTTTTGAGTGTTGACACAAGCGACTCCATTTTGATTCTGACAACTTTCACACGGCCACACCCACCGTTATCTATAGGGCCCCCTCTCCAGCAGTTCCCCAGGAGAGGGGACAGTAGAGTCCCAGGCCATTCTTGGGGTCCATGAGGCTCCCCCAAAGACGGCTGAGAAGAACGAAGGTATGCGGTGCTACCAGGTCACAGCGTGTGCTGCATACACGTTCGCTGTGTGTCAGCCTCCTCGGGGCTTGGAGGATAGTAAGCCTCTGCAGGCACCTAGAGTGACACTAGTTTCCGGTATAGGCCCTGTTCGGAAGGTGGCACCGTCAGGTGACTCCTCTTACTTTATTCTCTCCTGGAATGATTCTAGTTATTGCAGTTCCGTTGCATTTTCATAAAGAGCTTTAGAATACAAAATCTGGCTGGAATTTTGATAAGCATTGTATCAAACCAAAACCTCTTGATTGATTTGGGGAGAATTTAGATCTTGATAGATTCTCCCAACAGATGCCCGCACGCAGCATGTGCCTGTTTATTTAGACCTTTGGTTTGTCTCATCGTTCTTTCATGCTGTGGTTTTCAGCACGTAAGCTCTCTAGATGTCGTTTTAGATTTCTACTGCAGTATTCTGGAGCGCTAAAAATGGAACTGTGTTTGTAATTAACAGTACAATAAATAGCATTGCATGTGCCATTTATAACGATATTTCTATTTTAAACAGATTTATGCAGGAAAATGCGAATTGATTTAAATAAGAATATTAAGTAAAAAGTGATGGCTCCAGGTCACCGGCAGGGCCCGGGCTGTCACGTGTGACACAGCTTGAAAAGCCCTGTGCAAGGCCATCATGGTGGCTTGGGTCTACGAGGTTCCGGGGAGTCTCCCTCCCCCAGACAGGGCTGCTCAGGGGGAACTGGGTCAAGAGGGCTCTGACTCCAGCCGTGGAGTGATCCACCCCTTGATGGGATCAAAACCCGACGGCAAGATTGGAAGCTGAGGGGGAAAGAGGCAGAGCCTCCTCGAGGGGAGGGGAGCCGGTCCCAGGCTCGTGCTCCTGGAGACTATGCCTCCTCCTCCACCCTTTCCTCCTAAGACCTGTCCCTCCTTCTCCACTTCCTGGCGCCCACGAGGTGAGGTTTTCCTGCACCACCCCCTTCTGTGATTGTCCCCACCTCACCCCAGGCCTTGAAGCAACAGAGCCACAGGACCATGGACTGGAACCTCTGAACCCCAAATTTATCGTTCCCCCTTTAAACTGACTTTCTCCTCTACACGGTCACAGCGGTGAAAAGCTGACGGACAATATCCCACACACTGATGCTCCCCGCAGGGGTCCTCCCAGCTTCATTTATTCATGAAGACATCCAGCTCAGAAGGAAGAAGCAACTTGGTCAAGATCACATAGAAAACAAGAACCTGAGCGGGGACACAAACCCAAGCCTCCCTGCTCCAGGACGTGTGCCACCTCTGCTCTGCCCAAGACCCCGGAACAAAGGGCAGGACAGCAACATGAGGGAAGGAATCAGAGAGGCCGCCAGGAGAGCCAGGCTGGCAACACCAGGGGAAGGCAGCTACTGGCCTCTGGCATCACTGACTCCAGCGCACAGCTCCCTGGAGACTCAGGGGTGGCCTGGCAGGCCAGCTGCAGGTCAGGATTGGCCTTGCAAGTCCCTGGCTTCCTGCAGGGCTGCTGTGGTCCAAGAAGCTTGGCAGGGGAACCTACACCCATTGTCCCCTGCCACCCACACCCCGCCCCTCTCCCCATCAGCTGCCTCCCCCCACCCCGCTCTTCCACACAGGCGGCCTCCTCAGATTTAGCACCAGCCTCTCCCTCCCAGAAAGAGGCCTTATGACATCACCTCCCTGCAGGGAAGCTGGGAATGCAACCTGCGTCTGATGAAAGGATGGATATCAGGAGCTGCCCCTGCTAATGTGCAGGCGATCGATAGCAGGTGGGGGTCCAGATCTCACCCTCGGAGCTGAGAGAAGGAGGCTGCGGCCCCGTCCGGTTTTATAAATCACTCCAAAGGCCAGCCGACCTCTCCCTGGGCACTGAAGGATGCCAGCGCATTCACCAGGCCCCTTCACCCTTTTTGAGGTCCTCCAGGAAGCCATCAGCTTGTTGCTGGCTGTGAGTGACACACAGCCCTGTGACTCAGGTTGATGGTCCCTCCCAGGGACAAAAGCCTGGTGGAATCAATGCAGCGGGTGAAGGGTGCTTTCTAGGCACTCGGGAAGTAAGAAGGTGCTTGCACCCATCCACACAGGCATGTGAGCGCGTGCGCACACACACACACACAAACACACAGTCTTGTGCACATGTGCAGAGACAAAAAGCCCACCTGAAGATGGAACATAGGTGTGGAGCTCCTGTATCAGCAACAGTGCTGGAAGCCACGTCACACACCAAGCTAAAGGACAACTCGGGGTCTCTCCAGCTGGCAGCACCCCCTCGCCAGCTGAGACTGCAGGTCTCTTTCCTTTCTGTCCAGTAGCCCCTTAATCTATGGAGGAGACGCCCTAAGAGCCCCAAAGGCGGACAGTACAGACCCAATGCGCAGGCATCCTTCCAAATCCATGGCTTCAACCCATCACAAATTGAAAATATTCAGGGAAAGAATTGAATCCAGCAGGCACCTGTTATCCCAGTACTGTGGGAGGCTGAGGCAGGAGAACAAGGGCTGGCTCTCAGCCTGAGCAATTTAGCAAATTAGCAAGTCCTGTCTCTAAAATACAAAATCGGAAAAGGGCTGGGGATGTAGCTCAGTGCTACGTTCAATCTCCAAGACCACAAAAGTAAACTAATTAACTGATTGTATCGGTACTGCACACAGGCTTTTTTTTTCCTCATCATCGTTCTCTAAACAGCACAGTATGACAGCTACTCACGTCACATTGTTACTGTGCTGGGCCTTGTAAGTGGAGATGATTTAAGAACACAGGAATGTGTGTGGGTTACTACATCGCTTTCCATCAGGAATTTGAGCATCTGCAGAGGTCAGCATCCACCAGAACTAATCCTCCACATTGCGGTGATAAAGTTTAATTTATAAATTAGGTACAGGAAGAGATTAACAACAGCAACTAATGTAATCCCATAATCCCAGCACTCTGGGAGGCTGAGGCAGGAGGACTGAAATTTCAAGCCCAACCCAGGCAATTTAGTGACTGAGTGGGATCCTGTCTTCAGATAAAAAATAGAAAGGGCTGGAGGTGTAGCTCAGTGTGAAAGCCCCAGGTTAATTCCTTAGCATTGGGTGGGGGGGATGGAGAAGAAGGAGGGGGAGAGGGTGGAGAAAGACAGGGAGAGGGAGGAGGAGGAGGAGGGAGAGAATGAAAATCACATCACCTCCTCAGTGACGGAGGCATCTCCAGCTTCTCAATGGGCAGCATGGCCACACCTGACAACTTGAAACCTGTGGGTCATTTCTTTCTGTCATTGTCCACTTAGCATTTGCAGGCTGCAGCTGACCTCAGGTGACTCCAAGTGCAGAAAGTGACCTGGACAGTGAAGGCAGGGGCTGGAGTCACCTCCAGCCTATTTCACCACCGGAGACATTGGGAGCAGGGCGTGTCCTGGGCCACCCAGATTGCAGGGTCAGCTGCGGGCTGGAGACCCTTCCCTCCCCCACCTGTCATCCCCAAGGCTCACTGTGGACCTCAGGCAAGATGTCACCAATGGCAAGATCAGGGACAGTGCTGGCTGAACTAAACCATTGGTGGGAATAATGGGGCACGGGGCTGTCTTTGGACTGAGACAGAGATGGTCCTTGGAGGAGCGCTAGCTACCACCAAGGACTCGCATCCCAGTCCATTTTAGGAAAGGAAGTTGGAAATCGGTCAGAGTCTCATGTGTCTTTGCCCAGCTGAATCCGAGACCTTCGCCGCCGTGAAGGACCAAGTGGCCTGTGGCCTTGGTGGGATCGGCACCTGCAGGGCACCATGGACAGACAGGGTCCCACTGGCTGCTGGGAGCCCTTGGTGGCTCGGAAATAGGTGAGTCCTAAGAGGTGTGGGGCTGAGCTTCCTAAAGGGGGTGTCCACTGTCGTCAGTGAAGGGCCATCTCTGGTCCTGGGTGACCTCTCAGGGGCAGGAAGACCCTCTCTGCCTTAGCACTGATCAGAGTAGCCAGCTCAGTACCTCATGTGGAATCAAACCCCAAAAACCCACAGACCCCGAGTCAGGTGCCTCGGGTTATACTGAGAGCAGGGGCTCCTCTCTGACCCCCTGGGGTCCCTGCCCCTCACTCTCCCTCTTCTGCCGTCAGGAGGAAGCAGGAGCGGGCCAGGAGGACGGCTGAGTGTGCTGGCTCCCAGCACAGAGGTGCGGGTCCACCCGGGAGAGCGCTTGCTTAGAGCAGGCGCTGCTGTGTGGCCGGGAGTAGCTTGCTGACCGTCTCTGGCTCTCAGTGCTCACAGGCTGAAAGCCAGGGTATGGGGCCAGCCTCGCAGCCTTGCCTGGGATTAGAACGCTGTGAAGTGTCACCAGGACCTCCACCTCCACACTCCGATGGATGTGACCCTTAGCAAGTCATGCTGCTCATTCTCAACCTGAGCAAACCAGGCTTCCGGTTCTCCCTGGAGCAGAACCGCCCTGTCCGCCTCCAGGGCGGAGCTCTGCCCCCACCTCACCCCCACCCCGGTCTAGGAACGGCCCTGCCCTCCCTTGGGCAGGCGCTGGCCTGAAGTGGCTGGCAGGGCCCCAGCCGCCCAGGCTGGCGGGAGCGTGTGTCCTCCCCGGCAGCCGTGCCAAGCGGCCCTGCCCAGACCTCACGAGGAGCTGGCCGCAGCCTGCCAGGCCCGCCGAGCCCTGCCCACCTGGTTCTCATTTAGAGCAAGCCCCGGCTGCAGCGCAGACATTCCAGAGGGGACAGTCAGACGCCAAGCCCGCCCAGGGCCTGGGAAGCCAGGCTCGGACTGCCGCCATGGTCAGAGAGGCCCTGGACGCTGCTTCCCGGCCCTGGCCACCGTGCCAGGCTGCCGACCAGAGCCGCTGCTGAGCCCTCCGGGGCCCGGGCCGAGTCCTCCTGGCTCCCGGGCACCTCCCGTCAGCTTCCAGGATCCCTGTTCAGCCCGGTCTCCACCTCTGCCCCTTCCAGAGGTCCTTGCCTACCCTTCCTGGGAGGAGGCATGGGACAATGCAATCGCCACTAACTAGGTGCCAGCTGCCACTGCACGAGGCCCCGGGTCCCTCCCGGGAGGCACAGGTGAAAGGAAGGTCTCTCACTGTCCTCACGAGGATCCTGCCCTTGGCACGGCCTTGAGTGAGTTTGTTACACACTGAGGCTTAATGACAGAAGCTGCGTTCCTGAATTCCACCAAAGCGACAATTTCCCACCAACAGAGAGCCAGCTGCCCGCCATGTGACGCTTGCCACCCGGGCATCCGGGCACCGAGTACCTTGCTCCTGACGGCCCCTCCCTCAGCCTCCTGCTCCGCACCCAGATTATGCGTGCTTGGCTCATGCGTCAAATAAATTCCTTCCCCAGCCAGGACTGCCATCTCAGCCCCCAGAGGTAGGGCTCTGCATTTTTCCTTCATCTTTCCCCTCCTGCTTTATAAGTATTTGCTAATGGAACCAAGGCTTGGGTGGGGGGCGGAGGGTAAAGCATTCCATAGTAAGGCGATGGCTCCCAAAAGGTAAAAATAAAATTGGAGATCATCCGGCAGCTCCTCTCCTGGACACACACCCAAAGGAACGGAAAGCAGTGCTAGACCATCCTCACTGTCATCCTGTCACTCACATAGCTGTCACTCACGTAGCTCATCCTCACTGTCTTCATCATAAGAGCCACCCGAGGGTCCACCAGCAGATAGTGTCCGTCCCTATGCGGGGGGGAATATTACTTAGCCTTGAAAAAGAAGGAAGTCCCGACACATGCTGTGCATGGGTGAATGAGCGGTCAGAGCCAGAGAGACACGACGTACATGGTGGTGGCTGGGGAGAGAAGGAGGAGTCAGTGGCTCACAGGTGCAGGGTTGCAGGGTAGGAAGAGGGGAGGACTCTGGAGGCAGGGGTGGCGATGGTGGCACAGCGGCATGAACGTCCTCAAGGCCCCTGACCTGTGCACTTGAAAATGGCCACCAAGACAAATTTTATGGTACGTGCATTTTTCCACAGTGGAAAAATTGGTTAAAGAAAGGAAGAAAACAGGTGTCCAGGACAGGAGGCCGTGGAGGTCATGTCCTCTGCCTGGATCCCTCCAGCAACCCAATACCCTGCCCTCGCCCCCCACCCTGCGGGGCACGTTGGGAAGGCCAAGGAGTGGCCCAAGGGGCTGGACTGGCCCCTCAGATCAGCCATCCCTCTGTCACCTGCCAGGCCACAGAGGTGGCCCAAGGCTGTGCCACTCCAAGGCAGGAGCAGGACCCAGACAGAAGCCGGCCAGCAGCTGACCCTCAACCACATCAGAGATGGACGTGTGGCCCATGTTAGGGGCCTCCCAGGCCTCTCGCCTCTCTCCCAGGTCCTCAGGGCAGGGAGCTGCCACCTTCCCCATCTGCAGCAAATCCAGCCAGCACTGAGGAAAGCAGCAGTGCTGGGCGGGCGGGTTTGCTCTCTCCGAGCACCTAGACCCAGCCATGCCTGAAGCCTGATCCTTCCCTCACTCCCAGCCTTAATAAATTCCATGTTCTCCTCAAGAAGTTTGGAGTGGAGTTTCTGTCACTGGAAACCAAAGGATCCTGTTGGATACAGCAATGGATCCTCGAAAGCCTTCCACCCCCAGAGTCCCACTACTTGTGTGTTTGATGGCACACCTTTTAGAGCTTTCGGCGACACAAGTAGCCTGCTGCAGCACGCGTGCCATAGGTTCGCCACCACTGGCGCACACTCTCAGTTGTAATGGCCTCCAAACCCACGGGCTGCTGGCTCACGTCCCAACCCCAGCCAGGCGAGGCTCCCAGCAGTTACCTGAGCCCCCCATACTCTCTGTCCCCCAAATGTCCCAGCCCCATGCTCAGGCTGTGCACCTGCCCCCCACTGCTTGCCACCCTCCTGACTCAGCTGTGGCTTCGGTGTAGGGATAGGAACTTGGCCGCCCCAAAGCCCAGCAGGACCTGACCTCTGGCCCCAGGCACCACCTGGCTGGTTCTGCTTGGCCCAACTTGGTCCTCAGAAAGGTCTGCAGGTGGACACAGGCAGGGGCCAGGTCAGGACCAGCAGGCTGGATGGGAAAGTCCAGCTGCTCTCCAACCTCTGGCCTGAGGCCCCTGCCTCTTCCTGCTGCCCCTCCTGGCTACCCCCATCTCAGCCAGCCAGATGCCCAACAGATGTCATCACCCAGCCGAGCACACAGAAGAGCAACCCAGGACTGGGCAGCCAAGCGCCTCCCCAGGGTCCTGGGGGTGCTGGGGAGAAGCACAGTGTGGGGAGAATGCGCGAATCCACGCCCAAGGGGCCCCCACACACATGGGGAGGGGAGGAAGAGCAGGCAGCAAGGAAACAGTGCGAATGGGAAGTCTGAGACCCCAGGATGACAATAGAGACCGACCACCACTGTTACCAACTCAGCCCCAGTCCGCTGCAAACTCGGCTTCATCTGCCAAATGTCGAGCGCTGCTGGCCGGGGCATGGCTTCTCTGCCTCTCCTTGCTTTTAGTTAATATGAGCTTAGGGGTGGTAGAGTTAGAAACTCCGCAATCAAGCGCTTCCCAAAGCACCTCCAGTGAAAACTCCTGCTGGGGACGTCAGGAGAATCCGACCAAGGCTGGGGTCCAGTTTACAAAAGGATGATATTGGGTGCAGAAACCTCTGTGGCTGACCCCGGGAGGCTGGTGGGTGTTTTTTTTGTTTGTTTGGTTTGGTTTGGTTTGGTTTGGTTTGGTTTGGTTTGGTTTTTTTTCCCCAAGACAGAAGCTGGTGGAAGGAACATGGCCCTGGGTGGTCAGAGACAAAGGGTCCATCCCCGCTTGGCCTGGGCTGGATCCTGGGCTCTGGTTCCAGTCAGGTCCCATACAACTCCATCCTCCCTCCCGAGAGCCAAGTGGGAGAGCAGTGGACTGTGACCCTTCCCCAGACACCCTGGCTACATGCGCCTAAGAGCCCCCTGGGCCCCCACAGGGCAAACTCCTCCTCAGCCAGACTACTGGGCTGAGAGCCCAAGACCCCGTACACGGGCCACTCACCCTTCCTGCCGCTCATCCCTTCACCCCGCAGGAGGAGACAGCCTACTAGCAGGCCCCAGCTAGGGCTTGGGGCCCTGGGGCGGACGCAAACCCAGCCACGGGCTTCCCAACCTTCCTCAGGCCTGCGTCCTTCTCTAAGGGACGAAGAGCCAGGGCGGGCAGAAGGATAGGGCTGAGCCAAGCGATCTGCAGTAGCACTGGGGGCGATAGTCAGGGGAGCCCTGTGCGGACCAGGGCAGAATCCTAGGGGCAGGCGGAGCTGGGCTCCACCCTCCTGGGTGCACAGGGCAGCTCAGCCTTGCCTGCCCTGGAGAACCTGGAGAACGGGGTCCGACCCAACCAGACCCGCAGAGCTGCCCTGGAGCACAGCGTGAGCGCTTGGTGGCCTGGGAATGTGCCCAGCCGGTCTGGAAGTAGCTGGGAGAGGACCACCCAGGAAGCCAAGGCAGCCCAGGACCACCTGGGAAGAAGGCCACTGCAGGTCTCATGGGCAGTGTGGCCAGGTGACAACAGGTGGACACACACTCTCCCTGTACGAGACCCTCAGAATGGAGACTCAGCTCCAGGGGTGGGGGTGACCCTAACTCAGCTGGGTTAAGTTTTGTCCCTTGAATGAAGCAGCCAGGAAGCTTACTGAGCTCTGCACAGTGGACGTGTCACCGAGTCCATCTGTCACAGGGCCCCCACAAGTCCACTCCAGGGAGGTCAGTGGCCACAGGGGAAGGACCTTCAGCTGCAAGGGAGACCCATGCCAGAATGAAAAGAAACCAGAAAAGCGACTGGAAACAGTGGGGACTTTGCATGGCACACCCGGTCGGAGTTACTCTGCCACAGCCCTGGCTGGATAATCCTCTCACTCTGCTCCTTCTCCACTCAGCAGGTTCCACTGTGAAAAGGAATTAGAAAAACAATTGCTGTAATAACCATAACCTTGAAAATACTTCTGCCAGCATTTAAGAGCAGAAGGGAAGGGAGGCCCAGAATAAAGGGTTCTCACTGGAAATCAGAACCCAAGTTCCCGGCCTGGGCAGTGCCCACTTCCCCGCCGCCTCCCTGGAGGGCCAAAGCTGTGCTGTTTGGGGACCATCCTGCAGGGCTACGCTTGGACAAACCTGCCCGCACCTGACTTCCTGACCGTGCGACCTTGTCCCCGCCGCCAACCCCCAAAGCTGGTCCTTTGCAAAGATGAAAATGCAGATGGCCCCACGTGCTGGCCCCAAATCGTGGGCTTGTTGGTCTTGTGGCCTGATCCGTGTCGCTGGCAGGATACGCGCCTGGGTGGCGGGGCCACGGTGATTCCCTGCCTTTTCCCCCTTGGAGCGTTGAGAATCCGTGCTTCGTCTTGGCCTATGTCTCTACCCAGAGCCCAGCATTTGTCGACAGAATGAATGAAGACAGTTTACACGGGGAATGAGTCAAAAAGAAGATGATGCCAACCGGCATTTCCTAACATGGGGAGACCGGGGTTCCCTGCGCAGATGATGACAGACCAAGCTGGGGACAGCTGACCACAGCGCATGCGCTCTGCGCTCTAACAAACACTGTCACGGTGTTGCCTTTCAGAGCAAAGCAGAGAGGCCAGAGCGCGGTGTGTGTAGGCTCAGGTCACACAGCAGCTAAGAAGGAGCGGCCGATCCAGTGCCAGATGCCCCCTGGCACTCAGGCCCCAGGGCAGAACCCCCACCGGAAGTCCTGCCCCCTCTTAGCACAGCCGGAAGTCCCCCCCCCACGCCTCAGTTTCCTCCCTGGAGTAGCAGACAGGCTGGACCAAGCCAGCCCAGGACCCATTCCAGCTCTGAGCCGCGCAGTTCCTGTGAACAAGCCTCGGGCCGCTGGGAAAGAAAGTCAGACCCTTTTAAGAAAATCACTAAAGCCCTCAAATTATGCGAAAGCCTTTGAGATCCCTGAAAGAAAGGCATTTGCTAAATCCTCTCTATTATTTCCAAAGGATATTTTCTATTATTATTATTTACCAAAGGAATTTCTGGACAGAGTTTAAGTGCCCCAGAGCCTGACAAAATAATCATCTCTTCCACACACAACAAAAGGGCCCGAATCTTCTTGGCTCGTGGCTTTTGCTTTGAAACGCGTTCTCCTCCAAACAAAGGATTTTCTTTTTTTCCCCCCAATTTCTCTAAGTTTAATTCACACACGCACGCACACACACTGACACACAGACCTCACCATGATCGCCAACCCAGAAAATGTTCTGAGTTAGCCAGAGGGCCTGAGAACACATTCATAACACTGATGGCCGTCACTCAGGAGCTGTGTGGTATTGTGCTCTACCCTGAAGATCAGCTGTTAGGATGAATATGAGGTATTTTCATTAAGAACATGAGCCAGGCTCTGCACGAAGGCTTTCGGATGCATTACCTCATTTAAAACCCCTGTAACCCAAGGGGGCAGGTGGGAAAACTGAGGCTAAGGCAGCGTGGACGGTATGCACTAGAGCTGGGATTGGAACTTGGGTCACATCAGCTCTCCGGCCCATGTTCCCAGCCATCAAGTTAGATTCTCCCCTGGGCACTGTCACTAATCCTCATGCGGGACCTTTGAAGCAAGATTGGAGAGGTTCCTTGGTACGGGTGAGGGAACTGCCACGGAGGAGGCACCGGAGAGGCCACTGGCCCAAGCTCACCCAGAGTTAATGCTGGAGGCTGAAGCCAGGGTTTATTTAAACTCTGGTCTATGAGACCTGAGGTCACTTTGCTGGATTCCATGCTACTTCCGGGTACTGTGAGCATCAGGACACGTGCTCCTCCTGCACAGGACTTACTTATGACCTGATGCACTGCCAACACTAACTCCCCGAATTTCCAAGTGAATGAAGAAACAAGGAAATTCTCTGAGGTATATGCGTGAGCCCTGGGCAGCCAAAGGGAAGCTGAAGCCGGAGCCAGGGTGGAAATCTGCACATTCGCCGGGCGTCGCGGCAGTGCCTGCTCTTGCCCGGAGGGCTGGACCCTGTCAGTAATTCCACTGCAGGCAGCTGTTTGCAAAGGTTAATAGCTTGGCCTGTAAAAATGTGTGGCGAGTTGCAACTTGGCACCAGCTGCTGCAGACTGGGAGAGAAGCTAGCGTTTGCAAAATATGGTTCAAATAAGCCGCTCCCCTTCACTTTTTCTTTCTCTTCTTTAGTTTTAAGAGCGCAAGAAACATAGAAGTTCTGCGGTTTCACACTGGTCTTTTTATGGTTCAAAAAACTCCAAAACAGAGTTGATTAAGAAAATGCCTCTGCAGAATGCCAACTATTGTGTGGGCATTTGCCAGGAAGCGTGCCACCCGGGGCTGGATAGCCGCTGTTGGCTTCAAGGAAAGGTTTTGTTCTGAAACAAAAGTCATCTCCACTCTACAGCTGTTTGTGTCTTGACTTCTGCACCCAAATCCCGACTCTCCTCCTGTGACACAATGAGCCTGGACCTCAGGGCCAGGCAGGAGGAGCCTCTGCCTGACTCTGCCTCTCCTGGCCTGGCGACCCAGGGAACTGGCTGCTTGGGATCTCACAGTCAGTGTCTCCACAATGGGCATGAGAATTTCTACTTTGCAGGGCTGCTGAGAGATGCAGGAGGCAATGCACTTAAAGCATAATGTCTATGCACTAATCCCTTTAGGAAAAAAAAGGTGCAAAGCACCCCTAAGTGCCCAGCCTAATGCTTAGTGCTGAGGAACCTACAGTGAATAAGGAACCCCAGACTGAGACAGCAGATAAAAAAACTAAGTGAGATTGCACTTGACAGCAGAGGTTGAATAGCAAAACAGGGTGATGGCAGGGTAAAGGGACAGGTTCTACCTGTTTAGCAGGAGATACTCAGAGAAAGTCTCCTGGAGGGGCTGGATGACATGAAAGACACAGAAAATCATCTGGGGGAAAGATAGTCCAGGCAGGAAAAATTAGCAAGTGCAAAGGCCCTGGGTTAGTATGAGAAAGTCAGGCCAGAGCGTGCAAACCACCTGGCTGGAAAAGAGCTGAAGGCACAAAGGGATGCAGGGATGAGATTGTATTGAGCTTTCCTCTACCCAGGAGGAACCCACTGGTTAGGTTTAAACTGCGGAATTATAGGATCAAACTTGTACTGTGGCTCTACTTTCTAGGTAGAGAAGGATAATATGATAGGTAGGAAAGAAAGCAGAGCAGCTAAGAGTTTCTCCAGCCAGACAAAAAAAACAATAGATGACCATGGTATCAAAGGAGTAGGAGAGAAATATCTTAATTCTGGGATATGGCGTGAAGGTGAGGCCACGGACCAGATGGCTCTGCGAGAAGAAGAAAGAACCCAGGGCCACTCAAATTTTAGAGGCTGGACAGAGGTGTGAGAAGAAGGACAGGGAGGCAGGCAGAAGCCAGGAAGAAAGCCGAACGCAGTGAGACAGAGAAGCGAGATCGGCTCCGGATTTGTCTGGATGGAGGTCACGTCCGTGACTCAGATAGGTGACATCTCACTGCAGGAGCTGAGTAAGCAGAAATAGCAAATGTAGGCAGCCTCCCACTAATTTCAATGTCTAGAAAGTATTTTTAAAATTCCTCTGCTAGAAGTAGACGTCAAGAAGCTCACACTTTCCGTTAAAAGAGCGCTTCAAAGTTTTCCTGGTCATCTCACATCCACTGGCTTCTTTCTGGGGACTTCTGTGTCTTCCACTGTGATCATGAAAATGTCCCTCATAAGGACTCTGATTCTCCAGTGTGCAGGCAACACAGCAGGCTGAGCTGGCACAGAAAGACTGTCCCCTAAACCCAGCCCCTGTCCTAGGAAACACAGATGTTGGCTTGAATATGACGGCCTGTTATGGCGTGTGTCTAGATGTCCCCCTCAAAGCCTCACGTGGTCACAGGGCTTTTTCAGAAGTGACTGAATCTAGAGTGAGTGGTGCTGGGATTAAGGGCATGTGATCAGTTCACTGGTTGGTTTGGCACCACCCTAATCCCAGCAGTTTGGCTAGAGTATAAAAGGGGCAGACACGGTTAAGGTTGGTTATTGATTCTACCACCTGCCTGCCATGGACTGTTCTCTGCAAAGCCACGCTGCCCTGGAACCAGCCAATTATGAATGAAACCTCTACAAATTGTGAGCTCAATAAACCCTTCCTCCCTTAACTTTGGATGTCAACAGTGAAAAAAGTGACTAAGACATAACCAGCTATGGAAATGCACCGCCAAGCTCCAGAGCAAGGAGAGCAGAATCTCTAGGAGCTCAAGGTGAAGATAAAAACTCCAACCAGAGAAGCCAATGAGCACTGAGGACAAACAACCCTCAGAATAGTGGGGACTGGATTCCAGACACTGGGCACCAGGAAAGGAAACAAGACTTCAGACCTGACAGAGGCTGAGAGCTCTGACCACCTGGATGGCACCGGAGGCCAGGAGGCACAGCCATTCACCACCCCCATGCTAGAGCATTACTGTGAAACTGGTACAGACCTGTAAAAACAAAGTGACTCCCAGCAGAGGCCAACGTGAATCTCTTCTAAAGGGATACCTGCAAATCTACCCAAAACGGGCTTCTGTGGAAAGCCATCCCATCAAAGGATGGTGCTTACAATAAAAGCAACACCTGCACACACACAGACCATCCTGAGGTAGCATGTGATCATTCAGAAGCCCTGGAGGATGAGAGAAATTCACCTCAAGAATTGGAAATTCCAGAAAGATTTGAAAGAAGCTTTTAAATAACCATATTTAAAATTGTCAAATATAGAGAAGAAAACATACAAAGCAGTACATGCACACAAGAACAAAACAGGGTATAGAAGAGAAGGAAATATCTGAGAAGTAACTAGAAATATCTGAGAAGTAACTAGAGAGTCTAGCAGTGAACAACACAAGCAATAAGATAGAGAATTGAAATAGATAACTTAAGCCTAGGATTTAGCTCAGCAGCATAAGCACCTGCCTTGCAAGCGTGTGGTCGTGAGTTCGATCCCTGGTAAAAAAAAAAAAAAAAAGAAAGAAATAGATAACTTAACCCAAAAGGTAAATACACCTTGGAGCCAAAATGTTAAATTCTAAAATGGACATTTGGAAATCATGTGGAATACACATTCTCTAACCAGAACAGTGTAACAACATATCTAGTGTTTACATTGTATTATGCATTGAGTAAGCTAGAGTGACTTAAAGTTTATAGGAGGAGATGAGTAGGTTATATGCAAATACTATGGCTTTTTATGTAGAGACTTGAGCATTCTCCAATTTTAGCAGCCTCGGGGGTCCTGGAACCAATCTCCCATGGATAGCAGGCAGTGACTTTATACAGCAAATAAAATAAGAAAACAAATCCTAGGAATCACAATAAATGTAAATGGGTTAAACTCATCTATTAGATTATCCAAGTTGTAGAATAATACAGAGTGATGTCATATATATATACAGGTTCAGAATATACAAATAATACCATTTTTTGGTCTTGAATATGCTTATTCTTAATAAAAATACAGAAAAGGGCATATCCGATTCCAGAGTGTAGTACCTTTGGCAGGGAGTGGGGAGAATAAGATTGGAGAGGGACTCAAGCAGAACCTCAACCAATAGTCAAAAATTTGGCTTCCCAAACAGAAAGCAAAAGCCAACTTAGTAAGATACCAATATTTCTTTATTCTAGGTAGTGGGTGTGTATTATAATACTCTCCACATGTTTAAGTCTGAAAGCAATTTCTGTGAAGCATTTGCCTCTCATCTGAATTTTAACCACCATTAAGGGAATCATATTATAAGTGCCATTTCCCAGGTGAGGAATGTGAAATTATAGAAAGAGAATAGAATTGGAAAAAATGGAACTGTAATCTTCTAGCTCAATTAAATGTGGTCTAGATAGGGTTTAACATTCATAAGAACTTGAAGACAGGTTTATCAAATGTTCCCTCTCTCCATAATCTGGGGGTACTGCATATTCTCAAACTCTCATTCTCAAACTCTCATTCTTTCTAACCATCTTTGTGACCCAACTCCCTCCCACCCACCCTCTGCTCTTGGGACATTGATGCTGTAAAAAGATGCTGTGAGTCCCAATCAAAGCTGTTGAATGCCAGGATACAGACAAGAAAAAAGAAATAATTCTCTCAGTGAAGTTCAGTTTCCAACTCAGCCGCCCTGCACCTGCGCTAGCATTCTCTAGCCTTCATTTCCTTTCTTGTAAAGTTGAAATCACCATCCCGGCCCTACACATTTCCCAGGGGGTTTGTAAGAATAAAATTAAATCATTTCAAGGTTTCTCAACCCTCATATCTACTATCTTCCTTGCATCCAAGATGTGTATTTCAGTGGTTGAAACCAGAGTTCCTGGGGGAAATCCTTGATGCTCAATAAATACCTCTGTGATTGTGGGATAAAGCTGTGCCAGTTTAACTTCCTCAATTGAAAGGAGTAGAACTAAGTCAGGTGAGTTGTGTTGAATTGAGCCAAATTGGGAAGAGTTGGGGAGAGCATGTTTGCATCCACTTTCCATCCTGTGGGACTAGGATCCTCTGAATTTTGGGGGTGACTACCATCTTCTGTCTGGTTGCCCACTTGCTCAGACCAAGCCCAAGAGGGCAAGAAGAGTTTACAATGACAAGCTCTCCAAACGGGAGGTCAAAGCTCAGAGCTGACAGCCAGAAAGTAATAAACATCTGCTACATCCAACACCTCTTACAATCAACAAAAGTCCAACATTTCCATCCGAGAGGAGCTAAATTTGTAGAGGCAGCTTGTCGGGACAGAAAGAGCATGGCCTTTGAAGTTGAGAAAACCCTTAGGACTTGCAAGCTCTGAGAACATTCTATTTAATCCCTCAATTTCAGTTTCCTTATATAGCAATTGAATAAAATAAAAATAAAAATAAAAACCACCTACCTCAGAGTTGCTAAGTGAATTAAGTAAAGTGATCTGTATTCACATGCAGCCTTTGGCACACAGTAGGACTTTACCACAGTAGGAGTTTGTCCCTCTGCGCTGCTTTCCTCTGTAGCTGCTCTGGACTTTGCTTAAATCTGCTCATCCAGTCACCAGGGCCTCAGTGAGTCACCCAATCCTATGGGGGAGCACACTGGAAGAAAAGCAGAAACCGAATCTTGTTTTGCATCTACGTGGCTCCCCTTGGACACTCCTTTGAGCCACATTTCCCCTGCAGGGCTCTGCCTTCCAATCATGGAAGGACAGGTTGGAGAAGACAACCTCTCAGAGGCCTTTTGGCTCCGACATCGCGAGTCACCTGCCGTTCTTCCTTGGGTCCCAAGGAAGCAGTGTCCCCAGGGCTCACCCCAGGCAGCCATGGTGCAGAAGGCAGCAGCATTCCTGCCTCTCTTAGGAGGGGGGAGACTGAGTTCTTTAGAAAGGAATAAGCTTAGATAGAGGGCTAGGAGAGACCCAACTCTCCCACTGCTGCCCCCAACACTCTGGCCCCTTGAAGTTTCTGAAGTGACCGTGCCCTTCCTGCATAGGGCAGCCACACACACTGTCCCCCTGCTGACTCACTTTCCCCACCTTTACCCCTGACGCACACCAGGTCTCAGCTCTGTCTGAGTTTGTTCCATGAACCTGACCTAGACTCCCAGGCTAGCCAAATTCTCAGCCTTCATGTGACAGCATTGATCTCTTGTGTTAGTCACATAATGCGCTGATAATGCTGCATTACAAAACCACCCCAAACCTTAACATGACAGCTGTGTATTATTTCTGTTTCTCTGAGATACACGGACAGTCCTGCCAGACCAAGTCAGGCACAGCTGATCTCGGTGCACTGGCTCTGTGTCCACCATCAGCGGGGGGTCTTCCTGGAATTGGCTGGTGTATGATGGTGTGTAATGCTTCGCTGGCTCCATGTGAGCTCTTTGCAGAGGCTCACCAGGCCACATTCTGGTGTGGTGGCAGTGGCACATGTGACCTCCTAAGGGCTAGGCACAGAACTGGCCTTGAATCACTTTCTCTGCACTCTGCTGGACAAAGCTAGCCCATCACAGGCCATCACCTATGCAAAGGATGGAGAAACAGCGTCACCTCTTCATGGGAGGAGCTACCAAGGACTTGGGTGCAGGGGAAGGTGGACTATTGGAGGCATTCTGAGCCCAGCGTGTCACATCCCCTTAAAGTACACACCCAAATCCTCACTTCCTTTTAACTCATATTTCTGCTACACACTACACAATAAGGCATAGCCAGACCTGAGTCACATTTTTTCTTTTTTTTAATTTTTTATTTTTAAGAGAATAAAACCAAACAAAATAAAACAGAATAAAGCCAATCAAAACAAAACAATGAAAATGATACAGGACTTCAAAACAAGATAATAGGAAATGAACAATGGCTGCCATAATGCCTCTTGTCTTCAAAATAGCTCCCCAATGGCTGGGGATTTAGCTCAGTGGCTTAAGCGCCTGCCTGGCAAGCGTGAGGTCATGAGTTTGATCCCCAGTACCAAAAACAAATAGCTCCCCAAGCCATCAGATATCATAAAATCAAACCAAACAAAACAGAATACAACCAACCAAAACAAAACAATGAAAATGACACAGAGCTTCAAAACAAAGAATAGGGAATTAACAATGGCTACCACTATCCCTTTCTAGACGTTTCCTCCCGTTTCACTTTCACAATATCTATTGTACATTTTTGGTCCCACTAACACCTTCAGTTTTTATCCTAAAGAGACAACATGATTTGCACTTTGTGAGTCCAAACCATTTCACACAAGAGCATGATTACAAGTTGCATTCACCTACACGAGCCTCATGATTATCTTTCTTTATAGCTGAGTATCTTTCCATTACATAAAAGTACCATAGCTTTCTTATCTACTCTGCAGTTGATGGGCAAGCTACTCCTGCATTTTTCTGGTTCCCTGGTGCATGTAGCATTGTTTTCTCTCCTTTGACTTTCAGTGTATGCATTTCCTTTCAAGTTTCTTGTTTCTTGTATACAGCATATTGATGGATCTTGTTTCTTGATCCACTCTGCGTGTGTTTCTTTCCATTGGTGAATTGAGACCATCTGCATTAATGGTTACATCCAACATGTACTGGTTCTTCTCTGCCATGCTTTTTTCCTGCTCATGGCTCCCAACTATTCCCTTCCATCCAATGGTCTGCCCTGCTCAGTGATCCCACTTTGCTGCTGTTCCTGGGACCACAGTCATTTTTATTTCACTGTGGAATATCCTTCAGTGCTCTTTGTAGGGTTGGTTTGGTGGTCAGGAATTCCTTCAGTTGTTCTTAATCATGGAAGTATCTTGTTTCTCTACTAATTTTGAAAGATAGTTTTGCAGGATACATCAGTTTGAGTTGGAAGTTATTTTCTTTCAGGACTTGAAATACTTCACCCCAAGCCTCTTCTTGACTTGATAGTTTGTGTTAAGTCTGTCATGATTCTGCTGAGTTTTCCTTTATATGTGATCTGTTTCTTTTTTCTAACAGCCTTTAATATTCTATTCTTGTGCTGAATTTCTGGGATCTTGATTATTATACATCTGGGTGTATGTTTCTTTTGGTTATGGCTAGTTGGAGTTTTACATGCCTCACTTATCTGTATGTCAGGTCCTTTTCCCATGCTTGGGAAGTTCTCTGCTATTACTTCTGTTGACAGTCTCTTTATGTCATTTGTATTGACCCCTGCTTTTTCATTGACACCTATCATTCTTAAATTATTTTTCTTTGCATCATCTTGCTATCACTGAATTGTTATTTCCTGGTTCCTTGTTATTTTTAAGAGATCTTTCCTTTTGTGATCGCTAGCTGTCATCCTGTCTTCAAGCTCTGAAAGTCTGTCTTCAGTTTCTTTCAAGTGATTTTTCCAGCTTTCAGTGGAGTTTTAATTTACTAGGCATCTCTTTTTGTCTGTTTCATGCATTCCAATTCTTCTCTATATTGTTCATTCAAGGTTTCCTTCATTCTCCCATGTTCCTCCTCTTTTCTTTATGCCTTCTTTATGTACACTCAGCAACCCTTTTATTATGTTTGTCATTTTGGCTTTTACCTGAGATATCATTTCTGATCTTATTTCTTTTACAGCCTCATGAAGTAACTTTTTTACTTCAGGTGCCCTCACCCCACTTCAGGTGTGTGACTTCCACTGTCTTCCATGTCCATGTCTCCTGGACTCATTCTGTTTGGGCTGGAGGCCACAGATTGCCTTTTGTCCTACATCTTGACATTTTCCTGGGTCCCTCCAGACAAGCAGGTTATGCGGTCCCAGGTGCTTCCCATATTGGCTACCCATGCACAGTGTAGGGCGATGTGTCAGGCACCTGGGTTTCTCCTACCTCAGGTTCCCCAGGGGGCACTGGGGTACAGGGCAGGCTTCTCTAGACACTCATGGCTTCTCCAAGGCATGGCTGACTGGTTCTCCTCACTCACACTGGCTGCCCACAGGAGAGTCCCGATGGCAACCAGCATGCATGTGGGGACTGCCCAAGTCATATTTCTTTTTGGCTCATAACTCAGTATTCATTCATTCATTCATTCATTCACAGATGACCTAAAGGAAATGAGCAGTAGATTGGGTATTTTTAAATATCTTATCTCATTTTCTCCTTCCTTTAACTCATTGAACAAACATTATGTTCTTTCCTTGAAACTTTAGGACACTAAGACTCAGGCAGAAGCCATAAGCTCAGTTCCAGAAAGGCAGTGGTCCTCAATGCAGGACACACCAGTGCTCTAGGGTCTCCTACTGAAAATATAGTAGGGCTGTTTCTGGGCCCTTGCAGTCAGCTGTCACCGAAGAACTTGCTGTGAGCAATGACATATATGCAGAAGTGATGTGTGTCACTTTGCAAGCAACCTTTAAGGACAAGAGTACGGATGGCAATGTGGGAGACTGCAGCGGGTGGTTGCTGTGTCAGCCTGACTGACCATGTAGACCTGAATGTTGCTGGTGCTATCTGGACATGTTGGAGGAGTAAGAATCTCCACTTATTAAACATTGGGATGTTGGGATTATTCACTACTGCAGCACAATCTAGTCTATCCTGACTGCTGCAGGTACCCACATTTGTCCATAGACACTAAAGTCTCTGGCTCTGTTCTGAGGCTGTAACACCAACAAAAATGCACATCCCTGTGTTTGTTCGGGACTTAACCCCTCTGACCTTGACTGGGATTCAGGGTACTGAATGCTTTTATAAGTGCCACACATCTGCAATATCCTTTTGTTTCTTCACACACACAGTGCTGGAATGGGAAGCAGGGATTGGGATGAAAGAATCCTTTACTCTGTGGCTTAAGTTCCACATCAACTCAACATATATGACTATTATTCCAGGCTTGTACCAGACAGCAGGCATGGGGAACAGAGATGGAAAGACAGGACACTGCCCCTAAAAAACTCATTGCTTGGACCATAAGAAGGCCCTGATTCTTGGTTTAACAGGTGTTGGGCACAAGATCCTGTGCTGATGTCTAGGACACAGCCATGGAACAGCAATGGCTGAATTAAAACATAGCTCAGTTGGGGCCAGACCCCTCCACATAATCCACCCAGCCAGCCAGCCATTCACCACCCATCATTAGACATCTGGTGTACCTGGTACATTCTGTCCTAGCACATCCATTCCGGTTCGGATAACAGCACTGCCCACAGCAGCAGCAGGTCAGAATCACCGGCGTCTCCAAGGCCTGCCCTGTGTGTGCTTCTACGTTTGCAGAAAACTCTCCAGGAGCTGGACCCAAAGAAATGTTTAGAAACGGCAGGAGACAGAAGATGGGGGAAGAGTTCTGGGCCCCCCTAAACAAGGTACATTGCACAGGGCTGAGATGAGCTCCAAGATTGTCACTGAGTCAAGCAAATAATAGGATCGCATACAGAAATCCCTGGCATGTTTCTTGCCATGCCAGATTCAGCACAGGCAAAGAGCCATGCAAGCTCAGGGCAAGGCAGGCCAGCACCTGGGATTCTGTCCACCCCTGGGCCACCATGCAGACCACAGCTTCTAATTGCAGGAGTGTCCACAGCAGGTTGTAGCTGGTATACTCAAGTAGCCACTTGGCTTGGAGGGAAAAAAAATCAACAGCTTTCATTGCCAGAAAAGCCACAGCTGCCAAACCGCCTTTGAGGTTTGAAGGCCGCACATGTTTGACGTGTCCAGTCATCAGGAACCAGCTTGTTTGCATTTCGAGAGGGAGGGTCCTTGAGAGGCTGTTCGTTAGGAAAAGCTGGGGTGCAGCTGGCTGGCATGCAGCCGCAGATAACCCACCTGGATGTCCAGAGGCCCAGCGCTCAGGTCAGGTCGATCCAACTTCTTCCAGGTGCTGCTGCCCTCAGCTGTTCCCAGCAGCTACAACCTGGGCTCGCATGAGTGGGCTGGGATCAGGACCCTGGCAAGTCCAGCAAATTCCCTGGCCTTCCCTTGCTCTGCAGGGTCCTCCCACAGCTGTGGTTTCCTTATCTACAAGATGCAACTGATGATAGCAACCTCCTTTCAAGTTAGTAAGATTTTTTTAGATGAGGTGACAGGGAACAATCCTACGTAGACTAGGAGTCAACATGTGTCTGCCAACGTGTGGCTCTGAAACCCTGCTGTCATAACGCTCCCGGGTTCCTACCATGAACAGGCACCAGGCACAGCTGTTTCCATGTGCCGTCCCACTTAATCCTTTAACTGCATGGGTGGGAATTTTTATTCCTGCTTATAAACATTGTCGAGATTAACCATGAGCACATGGTCAGAAGCACGAGACACCCCAAAACTCCGCTGCATGGGCGCCTCCGTGGCTTTGAGGCAGAAGAAAGAAGTAAATGGCCACACTATGGGGCAAGTCCTTGACCTTGCTCTTGACCTTGACTTGTCTTTCTTTTTTTTTTTTTTTAATAACAAAAGAATCACTTCAGTGGCCTGGGAATTCCTCAAACACATTCTATTCCTAAGCAAACCAAGCGTGGGCCCCAAAACCATAAGACCCCCACCCCAGTCTGACACACCGAGGCCTGTCAAGGAAGAGATATGAAAATGTATTAAGCACAGTAGGAATGGATTTTTATGATTCCACCAAATGTCTGATAGTGGGAACATCGCCCACGACAAGTATGTATCAGCATCAACAGAGGCAGAGGGAGCGTTTCGGGACACCGTGTGCTCAGGCCTGGCCATGTCAGCTTCGGGGGTGGATTGCAAAGGGGCCCAGAACCTCTCAGAGGGGCTGACCGCCCGGCGGGGAAACTGCCTAGGTGACGGAATCACCACCAGTACGGTCTCGTGTGGCCGTGCTCACCCTCTCCCACCCACCCGCTCATTCCTGCTGTGCTTCGTGGGTCAGATGACGACAGGGAGGGGACAGAACCTGGTCACACAGGAAGTGGTGAAGCCAGAACTTGGCCCAGGTCAGTCTGGTTCCGAACCCGCACCCCTGAGCTTGACAGCCCTCCTCAGCAGCGTGCAGAAGGAGGGCTGATTCCAGCGCAGTGGAGCAGAGATGGGCACCCTCAAACTGGGCTGTGAGGAGCTGGGGCCCTCTGCCTCCCACTGCTGTGTGACCTTGGGCACACAATGGAGGGGGCCCCGGAGCCCCTAGGAGGGTCAGGTGGGCTGTGATTTGAGCTACTCTGCACCCAGCAGGCCTCTGGGACCTCAGCTCACTCTGCACAGAGCCCAGCCCATGCCAGCAGCTGCAGGAAGCCATCCATACCCACTGAACCCCTCAAGCTTCTTATCGGGGCTACGAGGCCAGATGCTTTTTCTTCCCCACAGAACAGCAAGCCAGTGCTGGGGCACCTCAGACAGCAGAGCTACCCCCTAAGGACAGACCCCAGAGACCGAGACACTGCCTTCCTCGTTTGTTAAATTCCCCAGGTATGACCCACCCCCAGCCTCCAGGTGTAACACACACACACACACACACAGGCCAGGACGTCTGGTAAAATTTGAAATGCCAGGGCTGGGGATTTAGCTCAGTGGCTTAAGTGCCTGCCTGGCAAACGCGAGGTCGTGAGTTCGATCCCCGGTACCAAAAAAAAAAAAAAAAAAAAAATTTGAAATGCCAACGAGCAGGCCAACTTCTTAGAAGGAGCGAGTCATCTCCCCACTGACCTCTTTATCCCCAGGGTTTACCTGGGCCCGGGTACATCCGGGTGCTCAACAAGTATTTCTCAAATAATGGGTGGGATAATAATGATACTAGGCATTTGCTAGAGCACTCGAGTTGACAAGGCACATTTCCTGCTGCTTGCTCCATGTGGCTGAGAGGTAACTGTCAGGTCCCCACTTCACAGATGGAGAAATGGAGGCACAGGGAGAGAACAGGGCTCCTGTGCTCCCAAGGCCAATAGAAGCTCTGTCACTGGGCTCCTTTTTCACCATGGAGGCCTAAACGTCATCCAGCTCCTCCCCAAAGCTTTCCCCACCTTCCTGCAGGGTGGTTTGTTCCCTTGCCTAATCTCCCTGACTCTTTCACCAAAACCGTTATATTCTCCCACCACTGGGCTGCTGCTAGAATAGGTGGGGAAATGCCCATCTGCCCCCCTCACACACCGCATCAGACACAGCTGACACCATTCCCAACACATAGTAGGTCCTTACCCAGCAGATGCGGACTCCAGCACATCCTTCATAAGCTGCTAAGAGCTGTCATGTCAGAGC
Source organism: Dolichotis patagonum (assembly GCA_004027295.1). Taxonomy (NCBI): domain Eukaryota; kingdom Metazoa; phylum Chordata; class Mammalia; order Rodentia; family Caviidae; genus Dolichotis; species Dolichotis patagonum. The sequence continues at coordinate 9,557 of PVJX010011996.1, read as the reverse complement.
TAGGAGGGCCTCAAAAGAGTGTCTGTCATCCTTCACTTAATAAAGTCAGACCCAGAGAGGCAGCAGCACGTCAGTCTCCTGACTTCTTCCTGAGGACCTTTCCTGATGAGTAGGACCCTGCTGACACCTGCATTTGCTGCCTGTGCCAGCTGCAACAGATGAGGACGGCTGCCTCTGACTCAAGTGGATAGGATGCCTCTATGGTTGATTAGTAATGTCTGTTCCTGGCACAGGATGGCAGTGAGATAGCTCACCTTTGCTGGCCTTAGGTTGTGCAGTCCACATCAATTAGAATTGTTGTATGTTTACTGATGGACTCTGCAACCAGGTGTACCCATTCCACATCCTTCTCCTTCCTTTCTCCACCTTTGTTCATGTCTCTGATTAAGCTGGGTGTTTCTAGGACAAAGGCTACAGCAGGTTCACTCCTGGATACCCACTGCCTGCATGTAACATGAGGTCCTCAGTGAGCATTGGGGTGGGGAGTAATTTAATTAAACTTGGTTTAACAATGGTGGGTCCATAAGGTGAGTGGGTGGACATACAATTGGACCCTAATCTCACATGCTGCTCCCCAAATGTCCTGAAGTGGAGAGAGCCAGGCTCCCTGGGAGTGTCTGCAAGCAGGACTCTCACCAACCGCTTTATGAATGAGCTCACATTTCTCGACTGTGGAAAGGCAATGCCCATCTTTCCAGCTGTGGGCTGGCACATTAGCAAAATATCCACAAAATATAGGTTTGGGGAAATCATCCTATAAAATAGAATGAACCATTTTCCAAAAGAAAATTGCCCAATCATTAAAGGGATCTTTTTTAAACATTCAAATATCCATGGTCTTTATTCCCAGAAGCCCTGTCCCTGCTGTGTTAGGGAGGGAGGAAAATGTGGATTCATTTGCATTTTATAACATCCCTATTCTCTCTATGAGGCCCATGTGCCAGCTCTGTGAGAAGATATAAATATTCCAAATCAGGTAGAAAAGGACAGGCCGTAGATCTGGAATTCTGAGCCTTCTGATTTCAATTGTTTCTAAATTCTTTCTCCATGCTTTGATTTGTACGAGGTAGTTGATCAGCAGAAGTTTCTATAAAAAGCAAGGAGGCATATTGTCTCTCATTAAAGACGACCCTACAGTCTCAATACCTTAAAATACATCCCGCTTTTGCCTTTCCTGGAAGAATGGAAACCTTAGATATTTATAAGAAAGGAAGAAGGGGCAATAAAGTGCATCAATTATAAATAAACACCACCAAACAGAATGAAATATGTTTTAATTAAATCTAAGTTATAGAATGAGCGTATCCTAAAAGTACCTTCCGGGCTCCATTCATCCACGTGTCTGAGAAGCACAGGAGGAGCCTGGGGTCCCCTCTCGGGACCAGACCCACATAGTCAGATGGGAGGCTTAGGGGGTCTGAACTGGGGTGGCTGGGATCCTGGCACTGGTAGCAGGTGCAGACACCCACAAAGCCTTGGATATAAAGCAAGGTGACCAGGTGCATGCTGCGGCCTCCACTGGAGCTACAAGAACCTGGGGGTCCAGGGTCTTTTTCTTTCTCAGGGGCTTTCAAAGAGTTCTTGGATGTCTGATTGTGATTTTTTAAATTATCTTCCTAGATTCAGTGTCTACCACGTGGTAGCACCCACCAGGCAGGACACCCTGCCGCCGTGGACTCTTAAGCACAGACTTGGGGAGTGGGCCTCAAAGGCAGGAGCAAATGTCTCGAGCCCCGTGCAGGCTCCCCCAGTCCTGCTCCCCGACCTTCATAGGACACGTGGGTACCAGGTCAAAAGCCATCTCAATGGAAGAGCTGTAAATATTTTCCACTTGGTTTGTGGGTTACAAGACTCCTTTTCTGTCTCGCAGTTTTAGACATTTTACGCTTCCATTCTCAAAACAGATTTTTATCCTAATAAAGGCTTTTATTACTATTATCCACCTGTCATTACACAGCATTAGACAATTACAGAGCACAGACCGACTCTCCCACCACGAACCTTCCCCTCCGTTCTCGGCAGGGGGAGGGGCCGCACGCAAACAGAACGTGTCATTAAAAAGCAGGGATGAATCTTTAATATTTTGTTTTAAAAAGCGCTGCAAAGCCGCTACCTACGCTCTTTAGAACTTTGTTGTGAAAAGTCAGCGGCGTGAGCAGGCGGGGGGAGGGGGCAGTGGAAAGAAAAAGTGTGGGCTCGAATCTTCTCCAGCCCCAATTTGATTGCCAGACGATTGACAAAATAATTTGTACCCGTCGATGCTCATGAAGGGAATTTTTACAATGGATTTGCCAAGCAGATTTTTAATTTTAATCAGTAATGAAAAAATGACACCGTGGATCACAACAAGACATCAGTTGCCGCCCGGGCTTTGCAGTCCCTGTCAGGCGGCCTCCGTCAGGGAGCCGCACCTCCGCGGGCATCAATCACGGGCTTCAAACTCCCGCACATCTTGGGGGTTTAATTAGACATTTAAGTTCTTTACCCGCAATTTGCAAAACTGTCACTTACCGAAAATGCAAAGCACTCGACTGTGTTGAGCGCGAGGCCCGGGAGAGGCTATTTATCACCTTCCGGAGAGCAGATGGGACGTTCGTGTGTCCACGTCCTCGCTCCGAACACAACTTGTCACTCGGCCACTGCCTTGACCTGGGTTAGCAGAGATTTTCAAAAAGCAAAAATACCCAAGGTCAGCGACGGTGACCAAGGCCAAACTGCTGCGGACGGCTAAGGGTGACGGGCCAGTGAAGGGGCCTCGTCCGCGCCAAGGTGGGCTCACCACAACCGAGACCGCCTGGGTCTCCCCGATGCCTGTGCTGTGGTCCAGAGCTGCAGGCAGCCAGCTGTGTGATCCGGAGCCACGCGCTGCCCCCTAGAAACACACAAGCAGCTGTCCCCCATGTGCGCATGCAGACTTAGGAAATGTCCCACCCATCCAAAGCAGGGTGTGGAGAGGCACCCCAAAACCGCAAGGTTCATAAGATCAAGGGACAAGTCAGCATCTGAACCAGGAGCTGGGCTCTCACTAGCCAGCTAACCAGCTCACTCGGCCAGCTCTGTCACCCTTGGTCCCAGGGTCACTGACCAGCAGCCGTCCCAAAGACACAGCGACGTAGAGTATATTTTGCTGTCTGGAGCTTTTGTCGGACAGCTTCTTCAGAAGCCCCTAAGGCTGTGTCTGCTTTGAAATCTTTGGTGCCCGGCATGTTGGTTTCTGGTCTAGAGGGAGTGGACACGGTCATGGTTTAAAGTGTCAGGACAGCTTTAAACCGTGGGCCAGGGAACATACAGCCTCCCAAGGTTACCTGGGTTGCCTTCTCGAGGCCAAGCTGAAACACGCAGGCCCTTCTCCTTTAAGGGTACTTGGCCTCACAAGGCACAGTACTGAGGTGGATATAAAAGGTGGATTGTGAAAACCTATTACTCACAGATAAGAAATGCACCCCGGGCAAAGCGAGGTGAGCACTTACTCCCCGGCTGGGGTTCCTTCTAAGAGATTAGGGTTAGTGCGAGACGGAGGGGACCTGGGGGGCATGCTCTCACCTTCCTGCCAAATCTTGGGGTCCAGTGGACAGGACGCAACTGCAAGTGTTAAACCAGTTTGCCATCAGAACTGACAAGACGTGCTTTGCGATTTCACCCGGCTGAGGTTGCCTGCTCTCACCTGGGCGAGTCCTCGCCGCTGTGCGCTGGGAGGCGGCTGAGGCATCTCAGCCTCCCGCTGGCTGCTCTGCATGCTTGACTCCTAAGAGACCGCAAGGCCCTTTCCGGGAGGGACGCAGGCCATCCCATGGGACTCCAGAGCCCAAGGCCTGACACAGGAGCCGGGGGGACTGAGCCTGCCCAAGGTCGAGTCATTCCCACTCCATCAGCAGCACGTGGTGTGACCTGGGCCACCCATGGCCCTCTCTGGGCCTCCGCTCCCTCGCTTGGACACCAAAGGAGCCGCCAGAGTGGCCGCTTAAATTCCTCCCACCCCTGCGGGAGCCCTGAGTCTACAAAGCCACAACATTGGCTGCTACAGTATGGGTAAAAAAAAAAAAACTAAAATGAAACAAACACAGGTTTGAGAGTCAGCAGAGCTGGGTTCAGATCTCAGCCCTGTCCATCTGGGCGTGTGCATGTGTGTGTGTGCACCTGTGTGTGTGTCCCCTTTCTCCCACTACCCCGTAGGGCACCTTCTCTGAGATGCCCTCCTGACACTTCCTTCCCTAGGCTCAGGTGGGAGCAGGGTGTCCCCCAGGTCACCCCTCTGCTTCCTCATGGTCTGCCCTCGAATGTCCACTTTGTGACCCGGCCTCTGTGGCTCTGCACCTGCCCAGGGCCTGATCTGCCTCCAGAGACAGCCAAGCTGCCGGCCAGCACAAGGACCGAGGAGGCCTTGGCCAGGGACAGCCAGGCACTGAGACAAGTTAAAGACACCATGGAGACTCTGGGGTTCTGGGGGATCCAAGAGCATGATTTTCTCTGAAACAGGGTCCACCCTCAGCCCTGCTCAGCCCCTCTGGAGGGCACGGGGACAAAGCACGGGACACAGGCGTCCTGGTCACCAGGTGTGTTTCTTTGTAACCAACACCAAGACATCCTGATGGCCAGGAGAGGACACGGTGTACAGATGCAGTGTGTAGGTGAGTATTTTAGAGGAGGGAGAGAGGACGGAGAGGGAAGGAAGGAAGGCAGAGGGGAGGGCGTGCCGGATGAATAAGCAAGCCACGTCATGGCCCTGGACAGCCAGGGCAGGGCAGGCGGGCCTAGGAGTCCGCCTGGGAAGACAAGCTCCACGAGGGCAGAGACGTTTATCTCGTCCACCACGCGCACTGGGCCCAGCCTACCGTGGGATCTCAACAAACATTCAGGACCCGCGTGAATGGACATGGTCCACCGTCCACCGCCCAACAGCTCCAGCATCCTCCAGTTAGACACCCGAAGGCTTCCTGAAGAAGACCTGGGACCTCAGTGCTTCCACCTGGTCGCTGACTGCAGCCTGGGCGCCCTCCTCTGGGGCAGAGCCCACCCACCCCGGCCACCTCCTCCAACTGGGTTGAAGCCCACACCATGGCAGCACAGAGGACAGCAAGCCAGCCTCTCACAGAGGGCTCCCTGCCTGCACCCACAGAGGAGGCCTCTGGGGACGTGGCCCGGGCCGACCTCCCTGGCACTGTGGGAACAGGGCGGGTCTGGCCCTCTGTGGGCCGGGGCGGACTGGGTCAGCAGGTTCGCAGGCTGAGACAGAGGGCCAGCGCCCTGCATAATGGTGCTTTGTCCCGGCTCCTATGAGCCCAGCCGGCGGCGTCTGCAAAGACCAGGGCAGCCAGGGCCACGGCCCACGTGCGTGGCACCGCCTTCCAGCTCGGGAGAGAGCCTCATCCCAGGGCCTGGAGGGCCACCAGGCCCAAAGACCACTTGGGCAGGGGCCCCGGAAAGAGATGACCACAGCGCGGGGATGGGGGGGCACCAGGGCTGACTGTGAGTTCCCAAATTCCCACCGCGCTGCAGTGCCTTGGAGAGGGAAGGGCCAAATGCATGGGGTGCCACTGCTATCAGAGCTGCGGTCCCTGAGCAGGTGGGGTTCAGCCCCCTACGTGGGTGTCCAGGGTTCGGAGACTGCTGTGCTCTTCCAGCCGGGCTGCCCCAGTGCCGGCTCTTGGCTTCATCTCTCCTCCCTCCCATCTCCCTCCTTCTTATTTTCTCTCTTCATTTCCCCACCTTTCCCCTTTCTCCTCCATCATCACCCCACTGTGCTCCTCGCAGGCCCACAGCAGACGCTGGAGCCCCTCAGACCTCGCACCCTCCCAGCATCCTTGCTGAGTCCCCACTCATGGGAGGTGAAGGTCACAGTCAAGGTCACTGAGCTCATCCCCAACAGCAGGACCCCAAGGCCCAAGGTCTCTCAATAAAGTCCATCCCCCAAGGAAGGGCTGGGACTCAGCCTTGTCCCTGCCTTCCAGGCTGCTGTGGCCTTCAGACTCAAGCCAGGGCTCTGCGTCCAGCACTGGAAGCCTCACAGCAGCCTCGCCCCCAGGCCACCTCTCCTGCTGCTGCCCAGAGAGCACAGGTGGCCCCCGCAGAGCATGGCGGCCCTCTCAGCCTGCTGCTTGGGGGCACCCTTCAGCCCGCCAGAAGCTCTTGCTCCGCCTGGTCCTCCTGTGTGCTGTCTCCGGTGAAGGCCCTGGATCCTCCCAAGGAAGCTCAGCCATGACTGCTCTGCTCCTAGGGACCAGCATCCCAGGTTCCTGCCTCCCCTTGGGACCAGGTGTCATGGCCTGAAGACGCCCCCTCAAAACTCAGGGTCCTAATCCCAGAAGCCCAGGACCTCAGAAGGTGGCCATGTTTAGAAAGATGAGCTTTGCAGAGGTCATCAATTTAGCATGAGGTCATCAGGGAGGGTCCCAAACCCATAGGACTGGTGTCCTCATCAGAGGACATTGGGACAGAGACACAGAAGGACACCAGGAGCAGAGGGTGAAGGCCAACGTGAGAGGACACCATGCAAGCCACCAAGGGGTAAAGCCACAAGTGGTTGGAGGTGCTGGGGTCAAAATCTTAACAGGTTTTTGTAGCAAAGTAACCTGACCATTTTTATCTCTGCTGAGTACTTCCTTTGAACCAATCCCGGAGTAATTATTGAGCCCCTGCTGTGTACATAGCATAGGCTGCCAGGGACACACACACACACACACACACACACTCCACTGCCACAGAAGGATTCTCCAACACGTATGCACATACACAACCCCTGTGCACATACATGCAACCCACACATGCACATGCACAACCTAACATTCCAGGGCAGCAGTTCTCCAATCTCAAATGTTTCATAACATTTTCTGTGTGTCATAATGTCACCTACCCGAGCTTTAAATGGTGTTGGGTATAGTTGGTCCATTTAGGATTAAAACACCAACAGTATAAGGACATTGGGCAGAGTGCGTCTTGGACCTTTCTTTTTTTAATTTAATAGCTTCAAGGTTTTCCAAGAAGTTCTCCAAAAAAATGGTTTAGGGGCATAGGGAGGCATTCGCTTACGCGTCCAGTGGCATCCCTGGGCCCTGCCACCTGCTGGTGCCCATGCATAGGCAGCCACCCGGACCTGGCACAGATCCATCTGAGTGGGACAGAGCCCTGGTCTTGTGTCCACTGCTCCCTGAGCCTCAAAGCACTGGGCAGTGATGGCTGCCAGAGGGCGGCCAGGACCAAGCCTGGGATGCACTGGTGCTGCGGCAGGTGATCCCAGCGCAGCCGTGATAGGGGTGGGGGGCTCAGATTCACCCCAAGTGTGCTCATCCTGTCCCCACTTAGGGCCCTGCACCTCCCATAGGCCCCAGGAAACAGAGCAGCTGCCAGGTGAGACAAGTACAAACGCCAGGTCTGTCCAGCACCCCTGGGCACCCCCCGTGCTAGTCCCATCACTCGTGAGATGTGACAGCAAGCACAAGGACACGGTTCTCCAGGCCTGAGATGGCCGCGTCTCACAGGCCAGGCACAGTGCCAAGCACTCTGTGTTTATTGTCTAGTTTTGTCCACAGTGACTACTGTGGAAGGATGTGGCATGTCCGTTTAACAAAAATAGCACTGAGCCCCACGCAGGCTGAACTAGAAGGTGGCCAGGCCTGCAGACCCCCAGCAGCACTTGCTCCCCAGGTTGGGGCCAGCTCTGCCCTGCAAAGCCCCACTGAGGCACCACACAGGGCCCAGCATCCGAGGGGAAGGCCTGGGGATGGGACGTTCTCACTGCTGGGGCTGGGGGCATGCGGCCAGGGGTCAATGGCACCTGCTCAGAAAGTCTGGGGAATCATCACTCAGCCTCCATTGCACCTACCCGCCAGCCAAGGGCCGAGACTGGAGTTGGAGGACGTTAGACCAGTGCCCTCCAGCCACCCCTACCAAAGGCAAGGGCCACCCCCACCCAGACCCAGCTCCTGCTGCTTCCCAGCTGTGTGACCTCAGGGACGTTACAGACCCTCCCTGAGCCCTGGAATGAGGAGGAGCCTGACGCAGGCAGCCATGGCTCTGAGCTTGGCCTTGGCGTGCCGGAGGGGCAGGGAGGCAGGCACCCCCTGAACCACACTTCTTAGGCCTTCGTCCACCTCACAGCTTAGCCTCCCTTGATGACGTCTCCGTATCTGGCAGTGGGGAAACTGAAGCTCTGTTGATAGAAATCACTCAGTTAAGATCACAACTGTGGACGCACCAGGACCCCTGTCCAAGGCCACAGAGCTCTAACCGAGCCGTGCAGCCTGGAGCCCCGTGGGAACACTTGCCCAGCCTCCCTGGGGGTTTGCCACACACCCTGGTGCTGGAAATGTGGAGCTCTCCTCGGCTGCGAGCAGGCAAGAGCGCACCGAGCCCTGCCAACCCTCCGGGGAACATATGCATGTCGGGGAAGGAGCAGTTGTGTGCTCTTTTTTACCCAAACTTAATATTTTGCATGTTCCTCTCTGAAGCACCACAAGCATTCCTGTCGCCATGTTGCGCAAGCCCCAGAGATATTTTCTGTCTTATGTTTTACCCCACACAGCGGCTGTCTTCTGAGAAACGGAATCGACCAAGGGACAAAATCTTGTAAATATTCCAGCCATTCACTTATCCAGCATAATTACCCTGCACAGAACACCACTGGGGCCTCGACTCACTGGGCAAATAACCGCATTATGCAATTAGCCGACATGCGAGTAAGAGGGCTTGCAACGTGCACGAGCTGGCAGGGGCACCCGGGGCTCCCAGGAGACCCTGTGTCCTGAGAGGGGACACAGCAGGGCAGCCACCGCACCAGGGAAGAGGCCTAGAGGAGGTCACGGGAATGATGGAGGTGAGTCCGCCTCCCTCTCCCCTGCCAGCTGCCTCCCCGCAAGCTCAGCTTCTGTATCCCGCAGCCCCCAGATTGTTCTAAAGCCTCTTTCAGGTTCTCCCTGCCGCTGTGTGCCACCCAGCAGCCAGAGGGATCTTTCCGGAATCCAAATCTGTCTGTGCCACTCCCCTGATGCAGGGTGACCTCATCAGAGCACCAAGGGCCTTTTACGCTCTGCAGCCCCCAAACCACTTGCTTCGAGGTCCTCAGGTACCCACCACCGGTTTGCTCAGCCCTCTGCAAACACACGCTGTACATGTGTGCACGCGTGCATACACCCATGCACATGCACTCAGGCTGTGCTAAACCCCTGTCCCCACCCCCTTTCCATTCTTCTGCCTGTTGCACAAACAACTACTGAGACTGAGAGGGTGAGATCAAGAATCCACCTTCAGGGAGGCCTCCTTAACCCATACCCCAAGCTGTGCCACAAAAAGAGTTATGCAGAAGCTGCCTCCTGCATGGGAAAGGGACCACATCCCAAAGCAAACGGCAGTCAAAGATGTGATCTCCTCTAACGCGCACAGGCCTCTTCAGCGTCACTGTGACGGCTCGAAATCACCATTATGCTTAATCTTGCTCATCTGGTGGGTGAAAGGTCGGGCATCATTTTATTTTGCATCTGCCATCCAAAGGTCCACTGTTCTGCGTGCACCTCATCTCGCTGGCATTTCCCTTTGAAATCGCTTACTTTGGGATCTGGTGGGGT
>PVJX010011995.1:0-51686 GCA_004027295.1 Dolichotis patagonum | reverse complement strand
GACCTTTGGGCCTTCCCAGCACAGATCCATGAAACAGACTGGTGTGAGTCCTTCTTGTGGGATCTATACCTCCAGTTAGACTCGTGGGAGGCATTGTCATGGGCTCTGGGTCTTCATCTGGACTCATGTGGGACATTGCTGTGGGATCCAGGCCCTTGGCTGAATATTCTGAGTCTTTAGTGTTGTGGACAGATTTCCTGCACTTTCTTGTGTTTAACTCTGGGTGACCATCATAAAATAATATTATGAATTCTGTGTCCTGATTGGAATTCTTCTCATAACCCCTGATTACAACAATCAATGAATAAAAAATAGGTAAACTATCATAAACCATGCCTTATAAAAGACCCTATTAATTGCACTAGAACAAATTCGAACTGATAAAGTTAAGGTAAGCCTATATTTATATTAATGGCTATATGAATTAACTTATTCACTACCAACCTAGTTTTACTGGGCCTATTTTTAAATTTTAAGTAGATATAAGCAAATACAAAATGCTAGAATCCCAAAAAGAGTCAGCATACGTAGTTTTCATCTTCATGGACAGGGCTTGCCATTCTAGACTACAAATTTAACCTTACTCACTAAGTTAAAAATAAAAGTGTTTCTTGCCCAAGAACCTATAAACACAATGTATATGATAGTTACATTTACAGATAGAGTCATAAAATAGTTGTATAATTTTATTAACCAGAGGAGAAAATAAACCTCAAAATACAAATGGCACACAAGTTGCCACCTCTAATTGTTTCCTGGATCAGACATACAAGAGTAAAATTCTCACCATTTTTAATTTAGGCTTATTTTTACCTGAAAGGCAATCTCCTTCCTTCTTGGGATTTAATAGGAGACTGCAACTCTGGAATCCTCTCCCGTTTCAAGATTCCCACAACTAAGATTGCCCTGCAAGAGCTGCACATATCTAAGCCTGGCACACATGTACAAAAAAAAAAAAAACCCTATGGGAAAAACTGGTCTGATGAATTCACCCCAAGTGCAAATTACCCTGAGATACTGTTTCTGCTTTTTGTACAACTAACAAGTGAATCTTATAAGTTGGGACAAAAACCCCACTGAAGTGAGCCTTTGAGAGACATTTGTGCTGGCAATGACAGCATTTTCATGGTAATTTGTAAGTGTTCTTGGAAAGCAGGGATAATTTACTCCAGTAAAATCCTGCTAATAGCCTTGCAGATTTGAGGCCTTCAGTCACGAAGTTATATGCAAGACTTGGGTGCCTGGGGCTCTGTTATGGTTTGTATCTAGACGTCCCCCCAAAGCCTCATGTAGTCCTAGGTGCAGAGTTTCAAAGGTAGCTAGATTAGGGTGTGTGAACGTAGATTAAATGTGTGATGCTGGGATTAGTGGTGTGGAGAGCGGAAGCCCCATCCTGAATGTGGGTGGCTCAGAAAGAAGGCAAGCTTGGCGCTGCTTGCTGCTTCCCTGTCTCCTGACTGCCTGCCGTGGACTGTTTCTCCTCTGCCATGCCTCTCTGCCATGCCCTCTGCTTTGAAACCAGTCGACAATGGACTGAAATCTCTACACACTGGGAACTGAAATAAACTTTCTTCCTCTAACTTTGGGTGTCAGATATCTGGTCTCAGCAATAAGAAGAGTAACTAAGACAGGGCCCCATAGCATGTGATCCCCACCGCAGCACAGGCTGGCTTTCCCTTCCTCAGCCACTTCCCTCCTGCAATACCTGAGATCCAGGGCTCAGCTGGGAAGCTCCACAGGGCAGGAGCCATGGTGTTCATGAGACTCAAACTCTGGAAGGCATTTACCTGCTTCGTTTCCTTTGGGGGCAGGCAATCAACAACAACAAGAACAAGTATACACACAAGACATATATAAACACCATTCCTTTTCTCATTATAGAGTTTTGAAAAAGAGAAAGACCACAAAGAAAGAGACAAAAATCACCAATAGATATTTTTCTTCCATTCTCGAGTTCTTCCTCTGTGAGCACTTTAATTACTTCATGCAAATTTACGGTCTATGCATTCTTTTTATAAAATCTAGTTTTCCATTGCCTTGTGTAATGTACATTATATAATGTTCCTATTCTTGGCAAACACAGGTGGGTTCCCTCATTGGGTAACTATAAACCAGGTGAGGTGGAGATCCTTATACAGAAACCTTGACCTCCCAGTCTAACACTGTCTTAGAGCTCGACTCTCAGAAGGAATGAGTGCTCCAGCAGATACGGACAATCCATCAGCATTTGATGCATAAAATCGAATGAAACTGCTGTTCAGAAAAGCCGCCGCCAACAGTTTGTTCAGCACCAGGATAGGAGAGCACAATCTCATACACTTTGCCCACTCTAAATTTTTAATCTGTGCCGATTTGACAGCAAAATTACAGATTAAGAGTCAGTGTCCCAAGCTTAGGAGTATAAAATGCATTATGAGTAGCTTCGCTTGCTCATCCAGCTAACATAAGCAACCCATTCACAAAGCCATAAAATGAGTCTTGGAAACTCAAAGTGACCTCATGAGCTCATGAGAGACAGAAAGTGAAGGATCTTCCCAGCCCAGTCCGTAGTCGTAAACTTGTGACTGACACCCAAGAACTCTCTCCATGTCCCATTCCAGCGTCCTAGCCATTTTTAGCAAAGGAAAAGCTGCTCTGGCATGTGGAAAAGATGACGAGGCAGAGGAGTTTCTAGTGGGTGTGGTAAGCTGTTTGCGCCACTAATGTTTGCGAGGTATCTTGACTCCTGCCGCCCGGAAGTTCCTCAGCCTCACCTTTTAAAAGGGAACAGATATGAAATGTGACTTTATTTCAGAATAAACCACTGTGATCTGAGGCGTTTGCTGTATGCCAAGAAATAGCTGCAATAGGTCCTGTCTCCTTCCATTCCTGTTTCCTCTCATCTGTTTCTTACTAAACTTCTAAGGCAGCAGCTTATTTTTCTTTTTTTTTATTTTAATTTTATTTAAAGAGAACAAAGAAAAAATAAAACAAAACAAAACAGAATAAAGGGTAGAAACAATACAGAATTCCAAGGAAAAAAGGAAAAGAACAACAACAAAAAAAAAAACCTAAGAGATTATTACTTGACAAATTACATACTGACTTCTTGGAAATAGTTGTTCAAATTATAAAGTTAAAACATGTAAAGTAGATATTCAAACAGTGAGTCTGTTATCAGTTCTGTTCCACGATCTGACAAAAAAAACAGCAATATGGTCATCCATCTTACCCACTCAAATATACATTCAATTATATCAATAGGGTAAAATTAAACACAACAAAACATAACAAAGCGGATCACAAGAAAGCAATGTAAGGGACATAAATTTCAAAACTAGACAATTGGTGATATTCGCTCTCTATCATATTGACTCTTGTTTTCTTCCAAATAGTTGTCCATATTGTCACATACAGGGAATTCACATGAGACAACATAGTATGGAATTGATCTGAGCAGGACAAGGACGGAGTTTCAGGTCTTCAAGACCAGACAATAGGGAAGCCAAGAATGGCTGTCATAGTGTCTCTCATTCTCCTAAAAACAGCTGTCCACACCTTCATGTGTGTTGAACTTAAACAAAACAAAACAAGCTAAAATCACTTTGAACAAAGAGTGATAGTTTTGCTGGATTACACATCATGACATTATGGAATCAGCACTGGGTATTGTAGTGTTTCTTTTTCTTCAAAGTAGTTGTTCATTTCAACATGTGTTATATAGTTGGTTCTCGTAAACTGTTTATAAGCACTACACATGCATGAATCTCTACATGTATATCTATCCTTTCTGTATTAGAGGTAAAAACAAAACAAAGAAAGGTAAAACAAAACAACAATTCCTTGAAAAGCATGAAGCAAAAAAGTCATATATAACCGCAATACAAGGTGATCTACAATGGTTACCATGATGTCTCAGCAGTATATAACATTAATAAAAACAAAGCATTGGAGACATTATAAGACTTCAAAAGCAAGTAATAATCAAACCAGAGTGGGTATCTTAGGGAATCTTGTCATCTTCAGTGTAGTTGCCTGTACTCTTAGACTTGATGCTATCAATCCTAACAGATTTAAATAAAATCAGTCAATACAAAGCACAATCTAACAACCCAGATTCAAATAAGATCAGTCATAATAAGACAGTATAAGTTATAAAGGGCTTCAGATTAAGTTGATAGAAAATTAGGGATGATTACCATAATATATCCTCTTATTTTTGGGATAGCTGACCATATCCTCAAGTCTAGCGTATGTAGACAAACTGGAACAGCACATAATCCATCCAAGCAGAGTGATGAGAATAATGTAAATTTTAAATCTTGTTACCCAATTAACAATATACTCTGCCTTCCTTTTTTAGACAATTCCTCCCCTTTCACTCCCATGGGGTGCTTGTTTTGGGTCCCACTGCCTCCCTATATAAAGCATCTCAGTGGACCCTATCTCCTGATCTACTCTGCCTGTGTTTCTCTCTGTTACTATTTCAAGGCCATCTATACTAGAGATTACAGCCAATCGTTTCTGCCTTATTTCTACTATTCTGTTTTCCTACCATTGGTTGTCTATTTTTCTCTTCCACTCCACTGTCTGCCCCATTCACTGAGCCCTCTCTGCCACTGTTCCTGAAGTGCTCGTATTCTTTTTCTCTCTCTCTCTAAAATGTCCTTCAGTATTTTTTGTAGAGTTGGATTGGTGGTCACAAATTCTCTCAGTTCCTCTTTGTCATGGAAGCATCTTGCTTCTCCATTAATTTCTAGAGAGAGTTTTGCAGGCTACATCAATCTGGGCTGGAGGTTGTTCTCCTTCAGGGCTTGAATTACTCCACTCCAAGCTCTTCTTGACCTATTGGTCTGTGTCAAAAAGTCTGCCATGATTTTGATGGATTTTCCTTTATAGGTGATCTGTTTCTTTTCTCTGATGGTTTTTAATATTCTGTTCTTATATTGAATTTCTGGAATCTTGATTATTACGTGTCTAGGTGTAGCTCTGTTTTGGTTGTAGGTGGCTGGAGTTCTGTATGCTTCATACATCTGCATATCATTTCCTTTTTCTATGCTTGGGAAATTTTCCTTAATGATTTCTGTGAATAGCCTTTGCAGTTCCTCTGTTTTGACTCCTGCTTCTTCATTCACATGCTTTATTCTTAATTATACATCCTCTTGTGGTCTTCTAGTCTTTGTATATTTACTGCCTGTTCCTTGTTATTTTTAAGAGATCTTCCCTTTCATGATCACACATTGCAAGCCTGTGTTCAATTTTTGATAGTCTATCTTTGGTTTCTTTCAAGCAGTTTTGCCAGCTTTCTATGGAGTCTTTAGTTTCCTGATAATCTCTTTGAATTTGCTTCATGAATTCTTCATGAAGGGTTTTTTTGTATTCTTCATTAAATGTTTCTCTCCTTTTGTGTTCCTCCATTCTTCTGTCTGTGTCTTCTTGAGAGGTGCCCAGTCTTTCTTTTATTAATCTACTTATCTCTTGTTTAATTTAAATTAATATTTCAGGTTTGATCCCGCTTACAAAGTCCTGAAGATATCTCTTTATGTCCACTGTGTTTGATGTTGCATGTTTGCTGCCCTCAATCTCTTTTGTATTTACCTCTCCTGGATCAATGTTCTCAGGGTTGGGGGCTGGGGGTTTTTTCTTATTTCTCCCTCTTGTCATGTTTTTGGTTCCTTCCATACAAGTGTATAGTGCAATTTCCAGCCCCTTTTCTTGTTGGTTAAAGTTCCTCTAGAGGGCGCAGGCTAGGAGCTTCTGCTCTCTGCCTTCCTCTGTCAGAGATTGAAGTTCAAGCATGGGCAGTGTGCGCTGGCTCCTCCCCTCCGGGGCAGTCAACCTTTGCAGGCCTTCACTGAGTCAGTGTGTGGCTGTGCTCAGGGAATTCTTTGGAGCAACCCACTGGGTCCCAGCCAGGGGCATGGCCCAATCCAAGCAGATTTCACCAATCCACTCGGCCAGGGGAGCAACCAACTGAAGCCACTTCCTTATGGAGTTAGGGCTCTCCTGCCCAAATCCAACATGTCTTCCAGTTGGTTTCCCCTTTCCTGTGGGAGGGTTTTATTCCCATCACTCACCACGTGTTGATGCCAGTCCCTGAGAACTGCTGGGCTCCCAGACCTCCGACTTCAGTGTGGCTGTGGTGCAAATTCACATTGCCTCTGGGTGGGTTGTGTGCAGGGCCAGGTCTGGGCGAGCCACACGCAGGGATGTTCAGCTCCACGCTCCGGCCGCTCAAGCCAGTCACATCAGCGCAGTTCGGTCCGTCAGGTCGCTCTCAGGCAGGAATTCAGGTGGCTTGAGGAGGGCGCCTTGCTCACTGATCTTAGCTTCTCTAATGGTAGCCCTGGGACCTCATATTTGAGCAGTTTTTTTAACTTTAGTTTCTTCCTGGGTTGAGAGAGTCCATCTCTCTCTGGGTCTCTCCAGGGTGTTAAATTCTGGCATTTAAGCTGTCTCTCTCAGAGAGGATCTCTCTCCTGCTACCTACCGGTCCACCATCTGTGGAAACTCTATCAGCAGCTGATTTTTCAAGCTCTTCACAAATCATTGCAACTGGGAGCTCCTGTTACCCAGCAGTTCTCTCACTTTCAAAATTCTCTGCAGACTGGATCATGGCATTCACAACAATACTCCATAACAATGTGTTGGCCAATCGTGAAGATGCACACCTGTAATCCCAGCACTCAGGAGGCTGAGGCAGGAGAATTGCTGTGAGTTGAAGGCCAGCCTGGATTCCAAAGTGATCTGCACTGTGGAGATCTATGAACTGCACATTGAGACTTTGTCTCAATAGTAATAATTGATAGGTCCCTGCCCGAGATTTGCCCAGTCATCACGGCCCAATGCTGAGTTATCATGGTGCCTAGCTCCTTCTTCCCAGAAACCCTTGTGGTTTCTTCTTCCCAGCAGTCTTTGCCAAAGCCTGAACACACCAAAAATAACCCAATCCCTTTCAACCTCACCAAATTAGGCAGCTTACGTCAACTGCCCAATATCCTCCCCATCAGGGTGCATATAAGCCAACCCACACCCTTTGTGTGCAGAGAGCCAGCACGGCCTGCATTGTGGCGACTCCCTCCGTGCCAGCATTAAACTTTTTCTATCTTGCTGCCTTTATCTCTCCTCTTCCCTGTGCTGCTTCAGATTGAGCACCAAAAATGCTCAATCAATAATAATAATGTGTTTGATGATAGCATTGAAAAGGGACTTAGAAGTCACCTATAAAAACCTAGGTGTTTCCATGAGCATTAAAATCTCTGAGATGTTTTCTCTGCCCTGATCTTTTTTTTTTCTGGTACCAGGAATCAAACTCACAACCTCGAGCTTGCCAGGCAGGCACTTACACCTGCCGAGCTAAATCCCCGGTCCGCTCTCCCCTGATTTCATTCGCTGCCCATTTCTTCCCCCAGTTCCTGAGGCCCACCCCATCTCTGGTATAAAGAATTTCTGAAAACTTCCTCTAAACTCAGTCCAGGGGTCAATTTCATTTACAATAATAATGCTTCCATTTGTTGAGTGCTGTGTTAAGTACTCACCCACCTTATCTTAATATCTCGATTGTGTGACTCTTATCCCCCTATACAAAGGAGCAGAGCCAGGATGTGACGGTGCAGTCCTAGGACAACAAGCCAGGTCTTAACTGCTCCTCTGTAAGTAACTTTTAATCCCTCTGGCTACATCCCATGGAAGAAAACGAATCCTAGATCATGGCCAACAGATACCCACACATATCCGACCAAAATCAAAGTGTCAGGAAACAAGAAGCATCTTTCCATCTCCACAGCACTCCAGCTGTTATGTTTGAGGTTTAAAATGGCCCAAGGCGTCACGTGTTTGGAAAGTGGTTGGATTCCTGGGGCGCTGGCAGCAGGCTTTGCTTAGGAGATGGGGTTTGGTTGGATGGAACAAATCCCAAAGGTGTGACTTGGAAGGATTCACTCCCTCCCCGCTTACCTGCTCTCTGCTTCCCGGCCTCCATGCTGTGAGCAGCCTTCCTCCACCCGGACCCTTCGGCTCTGCTCCTGCCTTGCGCCAGCCAAATACATGCTGAAAACAGGAGCCAAAATAAAGCTGTCCGCCTCCTTTGAGCTGCAGGGGCCAAGTATTTGTCCCAGCAGTAAAGTGACTGAGACCCTGGTCTTCTCTATGCTTTCCAACTTGTCTCCCTGTTTTAAAATGTAGCTAGAAACCCAACAAACTGCTGGTGCAACTTGCTGCTAACTGATCACGACAGATACTAAAAAAGATTGCTGAGTCACCTTCTCCCCCTGGACACAACGTATTACCCAAGATCCTCTTCATCTTCTAAACTGAAAGTCACTGCTCACAGGGGCAACATTTTTCATACAGTTTAATTTTTTTAAAATTAGACATAAGCCTTAAAATTTCTACCTATCTCTTTTCTTTCTAATAGAAGACTAATAAAAAGCTCTTTTTGATAAATTTAACCGACAAGGAAATTGGTAACATAAGTGTGTAATATATCCCATTGTTGGACAGAAGTAGAAGACACGGGATTGATTCCACTTCTTATTTTGCCTTCCTTCCCCAAGCTCCTGCCTAGGAGTGCCACCTGCCACAGCCCACAAGGCCACAGGACTTGCTTGACATCCTCGCTTCAGGTGTTTGAACCATCAGGTAACCAGAGGCTCCTGCCGCAGAGAAAATGAGAAAAATCACGATCAGTCCTGAGAATTGGAACAGCAGACAAGAACTGGGATAGGAGAGGCTGAAACCTCACAAGGAAGCGGTAGGGACCTTAGATAATACCATGGTGATGGAAGGCAGAATCCACCTGGGAGGCACAGGAGGGGGCCCACATATTCAGAGGGGAGCAGAGAGAGGTCATGGGTCCACCAGGAAGGCAGACTCAAAGCAAAGCAGGTCTCTCCTATGGCTGCAGGTCCTGGGCCCAAAGCCAAGACATGTACACTTGAAATAAAGACACAGCTATTTTCTCGGAGAAGATTTGGAGGACTCTTAATTCTTTGTGAGCCAAAATTTCTTAGCTAGAATGGAGACCCACAATATTCTCACAGTGAGAATCTAAAGAAAGATGAGGTGCAGTGGGTCACAGGCAAGAGATGGAACTGCATAAGGGCTACTACGGCCTTGCTTTGGGCTTTTAGAATATTAAAGATGACAAGTGTTATGACTTTCCTTGAATCACACAGTCCTTGACAGCCTGCCAAAGAACTGATCACACACGATCATCCATAATTCGGGAACGATCATGGAACCTGTCCTGTAGTTTTGCTGGGTAGATAAAATGCGTAAACAGGGGTCAAATCTTTACCTGGCTGCCCCCTGCATAACAGATTCCCAATAAATGGGATTTGCCTGTGCTGATACTGCGACAGGGGACGCACTGGCACAGCCGTGTGCTAGGTGAGGGACCTCAGGCCACGCTGAAGGTCACACAGCTAACAAAGGTGAACTGAGGTCTCCGGGCTTTGCCTCACTCATCCTCCCATTTCACAGATATTCATGGGAAGCCGGGCACAAGGCCCCCTCCACAAAGCAGTGGCCGCTCTCTCCACCACGTCTCACCGTGTTTCTATCACTATGCACTGGCTAAATAATCACTCTTTGTTTTGTGCCTTGAAAATGAGATCAAATTGAACCTACAAAGAAGCAAAAGATCAGAAAGGGATGCACGTTTTGGTGTCTTGAAAGAACTGCGCTGATTTCTCCTCACCCATCTATCACAGCCCTGAGGACACCATCGTATAAACTGAGTAGTCATCTTTTTTTTAATTTTTTTTTTAATTTTAAAAGGGAGTAAAATTAAACACAACAAAACAGAACAGAATGGGACATAAGAAAGCATAAATTTCAAAGCTAGACAACCAGAGATCTTCACTATCTGTCATATTGTCTCTCATTTTCTTCCAAATGGTTGTCCTTATCTTTGCATATGGAGAGCTCATACTAAATAACATAGCCAATCTTTTCACAAGATGTGTAGTTCATTGGCTCCCACTTGCTAAGCGGGGCGGGGGGGGGAACACACGGAATGGGGGACAGGACGACACGAGATGTCTGATTCTCAGCCCACATGCAGGCAGGATCACAGTCGCCCCCCAGAGAGGGGAGGAGTTCCCTGTTCTCCCGGCACCCCAAGTCAACCGCACTGTGCAGGTCCCGACGTGCCAGGGTCTCCTTCAGGCTGCCGAAAGTCTGCCACACTCTCAGCCGCCCCCAGAAAGGGGTGGAGCTCCTTGTTCTCCTGGCACCCCGAGTCAACCATCTTTCCTCCTGCCCCAAACGAAACTGTCAGCCCCCTGGGGCAGAAACTACTCCCTGAGTAGCAAAAGATGGTGCATAATGAATGTTGTTTGATTTGAACTGAAGAAAGTTGCTGTTTTACATCCATGCCAAGGTCATGATTTTTAATACTCAGACTAATCTTAGTTTTTGATGTCACCAAAAAGGTTTTACTTCTCAGGTTTGGCTTTTTTGTTTTTGTTTCTTCTTTTGTTTGGAATTTTGTTTCCTTCTTTTCTTTTGTTCTTCTTTTTGTTTTTCCTTTTGCCTTTTGTTTGAAGCTCCCTAATCTCCATTGGTTTTTCAATTTAAGGAACCCAGGGGGAACTAAAATGGTTTCCAGCACCACAAATAATCCTCACATGCATTTTCTTAGTCTTGAGCTCTAAGAAGATGAGGAAAATGAGAAGATGAGAAGTAAAATGGTAGAGAAGAGAGAGAGAAGGAAGTGAAGGTTGAAAAAAATGTTAGAATACATCTGTGCAAACATGACAAAGCTGAATTTAAAAATATCAAAAGTTGCAGAGTGCCATTCTGTCCAATGCAGAATATATTAGAAGAGCGTCTGACTGCAAAAAAGTGTGTGCTCACAAACACACACAAATACACACGCAGTGAGAGAGATCAAGATACTTAATCAAAAATCACTGTGCAGTCCTTTGGAATCTTTTATTAGAAGCAAACTTTATTGTAAAGAATGATGATAACTTCAAAATGTAAAATTGTCCATGCTGAAAGAAATCGATCAACCAGAAAGAGCAGTTCTGGCTTTAACTGAAGCCAGCACTTTTGATTGATTAAATTTTACTCAAAGTCGATTTATCTTCATTATTAATGCATTCATTCATGACAGCAATTTTGAGCTCAAAATAGATTTCCGTCAAAGCCAGAGTTTACAAAGTCAACACTGCTAAATGTTAATGGGTGTTGTCTTTGTGAACTGGGAAGCAGGAAGGTTACTAGATCATCAGAAAGCTTCATAAAATTCTAAACATCAAATATTGGGAGCTAGCAGTGAATAGGTGAAGGTTTAGAGACCCTCGAGATAAACTCTCCCAAGTTAGGCTTCCCTCCTGGCTAACCTAAGCCCAAGGATTCTCTGAGGAATACCGTAAATTTGAACTTTTGTGTGGCCTTTGTATTTGTGTGTATGTTTTAGCCAGCACCCTGGAATGGCAAATGCTTCCTCGTCAGTGGAACCATGTAGATTCAGCAAAAGCCATCTTCCATTGAGAAGACAATTGTTTTCTATAGAGACGAGAAACAAATGCCCATGACCCGGGTCACCTCTTCCCAGCAGGCTTTTTCTGCGGCTTCCTCTGAGCAAACACAACAAAGTCAGGAGTAGTCAATCCTGCTGCCCCACACTGGGCCCCGGCAGTTGTTGCTATTTACTCTTCCTATTAATCTGTCAATGTTCTGGTCAAACACGCAAAACAATATGGTGGGTGCATAGTTTGATTGGTCATTGCTAAGTAACTTGGTCCAAAGATGAAGAAATGGAACTTGCAACGAACAAAATGTGAGGCCCAATTTGGTTGTTAGAAAATGTTCAACAATGCCAGTGCATGGCCACTTTTCAGGGTGGCTGTGATTTAGCGTCCCTCTCCCCAGAAAAAGAGTGGTCCCGATAAATGACATTCAGTCCCAGCATCTAAATTCAGCTCATGTCGCTGTTCCTTACTGTGGGAGCAAACCATCTGGGCACTGTGTAGAGAAGGTGTCTGTTAGAAGATGTCCTCATCCTCCAGCGAACAGACTGTTAAAGACCTGAGTTTCCTATGCAGGTGAGTCCCTGGCCAACAAGTGAAACATTCTCTGAACTGGAAAATAGCCCAAGTCCTGGTTAAATTTTTCCTCAGTGTGAAAATGTGTGACTCCACGGCTCCAAAGCGCAGTTCAAATGATCAAAATTCTGAAGAAAGTGAACACCTCATTTCCTCACTCTGAGTTCATTCTTTGCTGCTGGCCCAGATGAAGCCCCGGAACCCTCCTCAGCTCAAAGCTCCACGCAGCTGTCTCTGTTCATCTCAAAATGGCACAAAAGATAGACCCTGTTTGGCCAAACAGCCTGGCACTGAAAGAGAACAAATCCATCAGAATTCAAGGTGTTGGACAGCCAAGTGTCCAAGACACCTCTTGCTAGAAAAACAGAACCGCTGTTTCCCTGCTGGGTTTTCAGAAATCCATCTGAATGAGGGTAGGTGGCCACGAGAATCTGTGATGTCAGGACAAAGAGCAGCAGTGAGAGAGGGCGGACTGCTACCTAGTCTTGGCTGTGGGGCCTCTGGCAAGCGTTTCTCTGCTCTCAGACATGTTCATTCACCTGGAAAGGGGAGAAAACAACGTGTGAGGCGGAACTGACAGTGTGGTGTGTGTTTCAGTTTTTAAAAATAGAAAAAAAGACATAGCGCCATTAATCCTCCGCAAAGCCCTCCCTCACACTGGGCAATGCACTCATCTCATTGTTCCTGACACTCTCTAGAGCAGCTCTGGAAGTTCTCTTTAGTGAGTGTCTTTAGCTGGGCTATGGTGGCTGCCTCAATGTCCCGAAAAATGCCTCAGTTCTGCGGTCATTTTGATCTGGGGGAAGAGCCCGAAGTCACATGGTGACAGATCCGGTGCATAAAGTGACTGAGCTGTCCACATCATGTTTTTACAAACGTGCCTTTGCACTGGAGGCACTGGGCAGCAGCATTCTCCACGTTTTTGATCACACCTCATAGAGACACTCAGGAAAGAACACTTCCGGAACGACTTCAGAAAGTGGCAAGAATAATGACATAAGTGCGTTTGAAGTGAACGGGAGTATGGGGGAGGGGACTAATGGCAATTGTCCTCCATTGTAAATTTTAAGCATGCACTGTAGCTTTCAGCCACCCCTGGTACAGGTCAAGACATTCTGACTCCTGTCTCTGCTTAATTTTCTGCTTACTTCTCAGACCACAGGCAACCCTGGACTTGTATCTTCACACTTACTGACCCAAGAGGAAAAAAAACGCTCTCTTCCCCATTTAAGTACAAAAACTGAGAAGAACTCTGCATTCACTTAGGTCATGTGGCACTCTGGGCTCCCGCCACAGGCACCCCAACTGGTCAGGACTGGGTCAGTCACACAGCCATCCTGGTACCATGCTTGTGCTATCCCCAGGATTTGTGGTAGGAATGGGGAGGAGCATTCTCCTGAAAGAAATACTGAGCAAGGAGAATGCTTTCCTAGAATAGACAAAATAGTAAATATGTTTCTCCATGACCTCATGGAGTGAGACAATTAAAAATTTTTAAAGCAAAAAGATTTAGTAACTAGTAAAAGATAAGTATTCCAAAAGTGGTAGCAAGGATGATGGTAATTATTTTGAACACTGTTATTATTGTAATTAACTTAATTTTCTCATTTGATTGGCTTGGAAGTCACCTAAGGCACCACCCTTCCGGGTGTGTCTGGGGAGGTCATGGAGGCATGACCTTGGGTACTGCTTCCTGTATCTGGTCCCTTATCCCTTCCTTTCAAGCATTCTCCCCCTACTCTGCTTCCCAGTCACCATGAATCAAGTATCTTTGCTCTGCAACACAGTCCCACTGTGATGTTTCTGCACTGGAGCCAACCAACCATGGACTGAACCCCTGGAAACATAAGCCAGATAACCTTTCCTCCTATAAACTGTAGGCATCAGGTATAGTATTCCAGTGATGGGAAAGCTGACTAACACAATTATTCAACTCTCCTCTCAAAAACGTATAAACAGTAATAGAAGAATTCATAAAAGATACTTAATATTTCATACAAACTCATCACTTACTGATGTCGGCTTTAAATCTGGGTACGCAGATTATACAAGCAGGTGGCAATCTCAGTGAAATTACCAAATACACGGGTCACACCATTCGGACTTCAATCTGAATCCAACTCATAATTCAAATAATAGAAATTTCATTATGGTCCAGTTTATAGAAGAGAATATTCTATCAAGAGGCAAAATTGAGAAACGGATTCACTCATCCATTTACATGACCAGGCCTGACACTGGGTAATACAAGGGAGCAAAACTGACCATGTCTCTGTCTTCGAAGCAGTTAACTTTCAGAAAGACACCCAGCAAAAAGAAAGAAGGGCTAGAGGAAACTCAAGGCACAGGGAGAGGGTAAAACACACCGGGTGAATTTATGATGCAGGGTCATGGCAGACCCTTGCGCAGAGATAGAAACCAAGTGAGGAAGTAACCTTGGGGACGGCATTCCACTCCGAGAGAGGAGCGGGCAGCTCCGGTCTGGAGTCTGCTAATGCGGGCAGAGCAGCATGAGCTGGGGGAAGGAACAGGAAGTGACTTCAGAGTGTTTCCCTCCGTCTCCCAAGCCCCCACAATGTTGGCCCCCTCACTTAGAACCTGCAAAGGCACTGCCTTCCAGGGCAAAGAGAATTTGCAGCTGCATCCCAGTGAAGGACCTTGAGGTAGGGAGACCAACCATATGAGCCTTGTGTGACCTCAAGGGTCCAGGAAGGCATGGAGAGAGGCAGAAGAGGCTGCAGCAGTGGGATGTGAGACAGATCCGTGGAGTGACACCATGGGGAACCAGGGAGTTCAGACAGCCTCCAGAAGCTGGGAGACGCAAGGCAACGTCTAGAAAAACACAGCACCGGCTGTCACCCCTGTTTAACTCGGTCAGACTCACGTTAGACTGCTGGCCTACAGAACTGTAAGATAATAAGCGGGTCATTTTAAGCAACCGAGCCTGTGGTGATTTACTACAACGGCAATAGAAACCAGCACAGCACATTCTTAGCATTCTCAGAACGCCCTTCCTTCCTTTCTTCAGGTGCCAGTAAAAAGGCTGCTGCCTTCTGCAAACCTAGTCCTGTACAACCTCGCAGAGACAACGTCTGCTGCTTTAGAAGAAGCACGCTCACCGCATTTTTAGGGTGTGGGATCATTTTTTAGTGGTATGCAAAAAAAAGAATGTCAAAGGAACGTGGGCTGTGCCCCAGGTTTTCCCAGCAGAGAAGTCATGTGTCCCTAGAGTAGCAAAAACCTACTTTATGCTTGCTCTCACTCACAACAATGTGGATTCATATGCAAATTAAAGGGATATTCCAAACCCAGCCATCAAAATCCGTGGCTGAAATGGAGCAAATTCGCTGACCTAAAAAGGACTCTAACTGCATCCTGTCTGCGAACAATCTGAGGTTCCGTGAGCAAGAATGCTTCTTCTCCTCCTGCTGCATACGATGTCACCTTTGACTTCCATTTGTGGGCACAACTCCTGACACACAATAGTGAAGAAACGGCCAGTTTAAATGGTGCAGCCATGGGGAAATTGACGTTTTTAAGATGCTGCATCATCCCATCTATGACCATATCAGTTCCCTCCAGTGATTTTCACTGATGTTGTATGATTTTCTCTAGAAAGTTTTCTGATTATCTATACCAGATGTAATTCCAAATATTGTTGCTTAGGGAATTTGGGTGGTTTGGCAGAGAGGGGTTGTGGCTTGTGTCTAGATGTCCCCACAAAGCCTCGTGTAGTCACAGACAGAGCTTTTCAGAGGTGGCTGGATCTAGCACGTGTGATGCTGAAATTAAGGGTGGGGTTGACTGATTCAGGGTGCAATGCTAGGGTTAAGGATGCCCCTCTCTGGCTGTGAGTGCTACCTTCCCTGAGGATGGTTAGCCTGGATAAAACATAAAGAACAGAAAGAGGACCGCTGCCACTGCTGCGTCTTCACTATTTTACTGCCTTCTGCCTGGCACTCCTCTGTGATGCCCCTCTGCAAAGCCACTCTCCCTTGGAACCAGCCAGTTATGGAACCTCTACAAACTGTGAGCCAAATAAACCTTTCTTCCTTTAACGTTGGGTGTCAGGTATTTCGTCTCAGCCACAAGGAAAGTAACTAAGACAGGAGAGGTTGGCAGGTTTTTACCTTAAGTGTTATCTTTTAAATTACAGTTTCCGAAGCATTTTAATTATGTAGTCATGATTTAATTTTCCACATTATTCTAAGACAAAGTTATTTCAAGTCACATTCATTCTGAAGGATATGTGTGTAGATGATTTGGGGGATTCCATATGAGCAACTGTGTCACGGATGATACTGACAGCTCTGTCTTTTCAAATCTCTATGCTTCTAGTTTGCCTTACTGTACCAGTTTACACCTCTGAAGCAGTGAGAAAGAGCTGGGACAGGGGCAGATAGCTGTGGTTTTCCTAAAACACATTTCCTGCAAAGAAAATACAGCTTAGGTCCTTGCTTGCCCAGGGCTTGCTTGCCCAGGGCCCTGTGAGTTCTGGGCATTGCTAGGATTTACAGTGTTCCGGGTGAAGTGAGGAAACCTGGAGGACGGTGTGACTTTTGTCTTTGTTCTTGCCTTCTTTTTCTATGTACTCAATCCAAGCTTGCTCCACAGAGCCAGTTTCTCTCTTAAATAAACTTTACGACTGCTAAAAAAAAATGTCTAGGAAGGAAATGACCTAAATTTATTAAGTGTCAGTATTTTTGTGTGTTTTCTTTTTACTCATTTTGATGCCTGATTTTGTATTTATAGTTTTTTGTCAGTGGTGATGATGGCGGTGGTGGTGGGATTTTTGGTTTTTGTTTTGTTTGATTTTGTTTGCTTTTTGAGGCAGGGTCTCACTATGCAGTTCAGGCTGGCCTTGAGATCGCTTTGTAGCCCAGGCTGGTCTTGAATTTGCAGCCACCCTGCTGCCTCAGCCTCCCGAGTGCTGGGATGCTGTTTATAATTCCGAGGCTTGCGTTTTAAGATATCTAAATCAAGGAAAAAGTAAGGTAAGGAAGTGGTTTCAAAGGTATTGAAGAATTAGAAAAGGACAATAAAACTAGAGAAGGTAATACTGACCGGTCAGTAGGTCTGATACTCGTGGGATGGAGCCCCAAGTTAGTAGCAGGTCAGCCTGCCCATGAATTGGGTGCACTTGGTTGTTCTTAATGCAAACAGGGATCTGTATCTTCCCCATCAAGTATGGTGTTTGTTGTATTATTTGGTTAGATGCCTTTATCAAGTTAAATGAGCTTGCTTTGACTCCTAATTTGCAAGTTTTTGTTCTTTGTTTTTTTTTAAATTAGAAACAGATGGTGAATTTTATTGAACGCTTTCTCTGCATCTTTTAAAATGATCATATGTTTCCTTTGAGTCTGTTAAAGGGATGGCATATTAACAAAATTATCAATATTAAACCCATCAAACATTCTTAGGATTAAAAACAACTTATTTTCTCCCTCGTACAGTGTTGGATTTTGTTGATCATTTTGCTTAATTTTTATCATCTTTATAGACCACGCAGAAACCGCCCCCAATAATAACTTTATTTTTTTTCCTTAGTCCTACATATGTATTTAATTGTTTATTTTCAATGTTTGTTAGTAGATGTGTGAAGCACATACTACTCACCTTCCTCCTGGAGAGCTGCAGCAAGCACACAACACGTTTCAGTTCTTTTTTAATTCCTTCGCCTCCTCCTTCCCTATTCCCTGCGTCTCCGGGACCCCTTCCCGTGGCCGCAGTAAGGTGAGCGTGCACCGATCCCTGTAATACGACTCTTCAGCTCTTCCGGATGATCCCTAGAAGGGGAATCGCCAGGCTGCATAGAATTGGCTTCAGTTTTTGAGGAAACTCCACACTGGTTTCCCTAATACGCCTTCCTAGTAGTTTACACTCCCACACAACACTGCAGAAAGGTTTCCCCACAGCCTCATCAGCGTTTATAATTACGTGATTTCCTGATGATGGAGTAAGCTGGATGGAATCTCAGTGTTGTTCTAACTTATAATTTTTCTAGCAGGAGATGTTGAACATTTTTTTTCATGTCTTTATTGGCCTTTGTGCTTTTTTCAGTTGGCCATTGTTGATTGAGTTTATTTTGAGGGGAAGGTCTAATCTTTGACTTCTCTATATATTCTAGGTATAAGTCTTCTGTCTGAGCAATAGCTGGCAAAATTTTTTCCAGTTGTATAGGTTCCCTCTTCACTCTGTTGTGAAGAACAGAGTATTATAAGTAATATAACAGAGTATTATAAGTAATAAAAGCTTCTGCTGTGCATAAGCTTTTAAATTTGATAGAATCTTATGTATGAACTTTACTGTTATTTCTGGTGCAACTGGTATTCCGTTCACAAAAACTAACTTTATTTTGGTATCAAGATTAAGCTAATTCCATGGAACAAGTTGGAGGGAATTCTCTTTTCCCAATCACTGAGAGTCTGTGTAGAATTGAAATTACAGTAAATTAATGCCTCAGTTCACAAACCCTGCTGTTGGTGAACAATTCACTTTGCAAAAGAAGCATTTGGTGAAATTTTGCTTCTATTCACAAAGTCCAAATCAGGTGACAAACATAACCATGGCCACTTCCCCCAGCATCGTGGAACAAATCAAGTCCACGAACCGAGGTATCTTATACGCTTAAATAACTGTACTGGCAACACTGCTTTATTCTTATGTATTTTTGTGGGAAATTTTAAACTATTGATTCAACTTACTTGATGGTTACAGGACTATTTATGTTTTCTATTTCTTTTTTAGTCCATTTTGATAAACTGTTTTTCAATGAAATTAATCTTTAGTTTTCTATATTTCTAAATTCATTGACATTAAACTATATATTACTTATAATTACACTCAGTATAATAAATTCTATCCTATTTTGTTCCCATTTTAATTATTAATATTATTTATGTTGCATTTCTCTTTTGTTTCAATAAACCCTGCCTAAGACTTGTCAATTTTATCCATTTTTTTCAAAGAATCAATTTTTACCTTTGTTGATATTTTTATCTTCCGATTTATTAGTTTTTGTTGTGCACATTTATTCTTTTTCTCATATGCCTTAGAGGTAAATTCTTCTATTCTTATGTTGTTTTTGCCATGCATTTACATAATTTCTTTCCTTCTAATGCCTGTCTCCTATATGATTTGAAATATGATATTTTCATTATTACTCATTTCTAAAGCTGTTCAATTTATATTATGATTTCTTAACCCATAAATGTTTAGATGAATGATGTTTCCTAGTTACCTTTCTGTTATTAATTTCTAAATCAAGTGCATTTGTTGCTAAAATAAGATCTATTGATATCAATTCTCAGAAACACTTGAGGATAGTTTCACAGTCTCTGTCATCAATTTATTTAAATTTGCTTAGAATCAATATTATCCAACTATTAGATATAATCTGTAACTGTTCTTTAGATTAAGCCTATTATGTTGTTCAAATCATTTACATCTCTGATTGTTTCACCTGTTTGATCTAATAATTGTAGACAGACACATTAAAATCTCTCATAGCATACTGGATCATTCTATTCTTTTCTGAAATTCTGTCAATTTTGGTGTTTTATAATTAGCTGCTTGAAAGTTTAGAGTTAATGTATCTTCTAAATAAAATTCATTTCACTACACAGTTCCTTTGTCATCTCTAAGAATGTGATCTCTTTCCTTGGAATGTTTAATGTGATATTAATATACAGTAGCCACACCAAATTTTCGTTTTTGTATTGCCAGTGCAGTAACAACCATATAACGTAAACATCAGTGTGTGGCTAAAGAAGATACTTTAAATTAGTCTGTTCTGGCAGGAAATAAAAAACAATCCTCAAAGTAAAACAGAGAAACTTACATTCTACATAAGGAACAACATTAAGCAATGTATACTGTGCTCGAAAGATCTCACAAAGCTGAACTTCCTAACAACACTTTTCTCTAAGGAGGAGAAGTCTAACCTATCCCTGCCTAAGGACAGAGAGAAGGATGGAAACCAAATGCAGTGACATTATTTGTAAATTGTAATATTGATTGCATTTTGACGGAGCACATTTTTATAGTTTACTATGTGTTTTCCAATATTTGAATTTTTTAACATTTCTGTGACAGGATTTAAGTTGTTTTTCTCAGACTTTTACAAGGGAGAAATTACTGATCTTTTCCTTCTTTTCTTTCCAAATGGCTATACCACTTATTCCTGTTTCATATCTTATTTAATTCTGTAACATTTTAAGAATAATCTGAAATAACATGCCATGTTTGCAATTTTAAAAATACTCTAGTGTTTTTGTTAAATATGCAAATGATTTCCTTTAAAATAGACATTGTGTATGTTAAATAAGTATCTATCTGCATCTACTTTATAAGGCATTGTTCTGTGTTATATTTCATATTTACTACGATTCTCATATTTTTCCTACTATTGTGATATAGTCCTAAAATTTCTAATATTAAACTATCCAGAAATGATATCCACTTGTATCATAGCTACAGTGATTAAATCAATATGTCTATGGAGTTTTTAGATATTAGTATGTACACTTACGAGTAAAACAGTCTTGACTTTGTTATTGTACTATATTTAGTTTGAATATCATATGAATTCAGAAAATTTCACCAGTTTTTAGTTCCTACAACAATTTCTGAAACATGGAACTTCAGTTTTAAAACACTGTAAGAACTCTTTTGTAAAACTGTCTGGACTCAGAGCCATTTCAGAGTTAACAACTTGGAAGTATTTTTTAAATCTTTGTCATTACTATTGTTTTAATCGGGTTTTCCATCTCTCCTTGAGTGATCTTACTTATTTCTGCCCATTAATATGATAATTCTATGAAGGCTTTTTAAAACTGTATTGCCACAGAATTCTACATAATACTTTCTTATATTCAAAAGATATATAGATATACAGATATCTCAAGAGGAAACTGGCACCTCCATTCCCATTTCCAGAGAATCACAGATATAGTAGCTTCTGTTTTATGGAAAACAAAGAAAACCTTGAAAGAAACACTGCTTCTCTTGAGATAGACTGTGAGATTTAACGAAGTCTACCCGGCCAGGGTACCAGGACACTTACTGGAAATGGAATAAGCCTTACTACAAAGAGTAATAGGTAGAGAGCAATAAATCGCTCTCTGCTGCTGCAGCCTGTGTTTCTTCCCTGTGCCCAAACACAGCCGGTCTTGAGCAACTAGCAGGGCTCGCCTCCTCCTACCACACCACTTCACAGATCTGCGGGAGCCTAAGAAATGACAAGGGGCCAGGGCCAGTCAGCTGCCCTCTCACACCCTCTCCACTCGGCGCCCTGTAAAGCAGCTCCAAATCCACTCACGGAAACAGCATTCCTTGATGTGTACCTCCTGGCTCTCGTCTACCTTTACCCACGGGTGCATCTCCACCTGCTGATGTGTCCGTCCCTCCCTGGCCATCCTGGGTCCTCCCTGCCGTCCTCCGCCCTCTCGTGAGTTCTCATCCACTGGGTCTCATCAGTCCTTTGTGGAAAGCAGATCCCAACTCTACCCATCCTCTTCATTCTCATTAATACCAGTTTAGCCCAGGGCACCCTCACGTGACCCCTGCATTACTAGAGGCCTTGAACAGCTCCCTAACCAACCAGTGAGCTTCTAACTTCATCACTGGGTCCATACTCCGTCTACATACCACACTTTAATACTGGCTTCACCGCTTTCTTGTGCGCTCCAGTCTGCCCATACTGCAAGCTGTGCACTCTCTTTTGTTTGGTTCGCCCTTCTTGGCCCTTCTGCCTTCCGGAACCAGACCAAGCCGGAACCAAGGCCTGCACCCCTCTCTCGGACTCCCCAGGCTCCAAAACCCCACGCCAAATAAAGTTCCACTCACCATAAACCATCCGGCGGGCTATAGATTCTAGCAGCACAGAACAGACTCGGACAACACTCCCCATAGCAGGAATGATGATTTGAAAATGTCTACTAGGTCATGTAGACCCCTCCCTCAAAATCCTTGTCTTAGAATAAAATCCAGTTCTTCTCCAGGCTTCACGAATTCCTCCCTGGTCTGCTCCCCAACAATCTCTCCAGCCCCGTTTTTTAGTCTGCCCCCCATTCCATGTCACTTGAGCTACCCATGCCTTCTTCCAGGGGATTCCCGGGTCCCCTCGCTTGGGGACCTGTATACCCTGCTGCTGGCTGGGTCTTCCCCTGCCCCTTGCTTGCTTTGGATCACAGCTTAAATGTGGTCCTTTGGAGGGCATTTCCTTGGTCACCCCAAATGAAAGGCATCTCTGCCAACTTAATATTATTTTAGGGCTATTTATCTTAGGGCTGGGGGATATAGCTCAGTGGCACAGCGCCTGCCTGGCAAGTACAAGGTCCTGAGTTCAATTCTCATGCCAAAAAAATTTTATTTTATTATCTTTTGCTTCCATGTATTTGCCTGTCTCTTTTAATTACCAGGAAAGAAACTATGAAGAACAGATTTAAAAAAAAAAAAAAGCACTAGAAAAGTTTTTCAAATAAAAGACCAAAAACCTGAGGGGGGAGAATATGGAGTTAGGAATATTCCAGAAAAAAAATGAGTTGATCAAATGTTTAAAGAAATACAAATATTGTACATCCCCACGGAGAACACTGGAACCGGTTACCTCGGGTACAGATTTCTCACACGTCTCCCCTTGAGGCTGCCACAAGTCGGCTTGCCTTGAATTCTGGTGAGGACAATATTCGCTGGGTGAAGCACTTAGGCCCCAGATAAGTCAGAAGCATTTGAAAAAGTCGTTCTGAGTCCCTAGAATAATCTAATCATCTCTGCACCTTGTAAGTTTGCATAGCAAGGCTCCAAGACAAGTTCTAAAATAAAGCAACCGTCTCTTACAGCCCTGGGACATGAGGCGTCATCCCCCCACAATAGCCGGGCTCTCTGGCTTCCTTTTGTCCCCTGCAACGCCTCTTTGTAAATCACAGGTGTTTGTGGCCGTAAAACCCCGGCCTGGAGTTGATTGTGAAGAGTTCTTTCTTCGCTGCTTGTTCTAAACCTGTTCAGAGAGAGCTCCGTGCCTGCGCCCAAATCTCCATAAAAATCGAGAAACAAGAAGTTTCTCTATGCCTGCCCCGCAGCTCCACTATGACATTAGTTTCGACAGCTCTGTGACCCCGTATTGTCCCGACTTTATTCACGAGTCTCTTTTTCTCTTTCTCCATCCCTTTTTTTTCAAGCCTTTATTGGCATTTGGCATATTTTATCCACTGTAAAATAAAAAGGAGGATGGTTGTTGTTTTGTTTTGTTTTGTTTTTTAGAAAAGCACTCTATGTGGCAGCTAGAAAAAGCTATCTGGAGGCTACTGTAGTAATGGTTTAAGAAAACACCTGCAAATCAAAGAAAGACACCATAGCAGTGTCTTCGACTTCTTTTCTCCCCTTCCCTTAAAGTCTCTTCTTAGCCATTATGGGGGAGGCCTGGTAATGAATTTATGTGACAGCTATGAAGTTAGTGTTAAAATCGTGAATAGTGCCTCGCAGTTTTCAGGCCCTTCCTGTAAGATCCCTTCAATTTGCCGCACAGCGGTGAATAGGGGGAGTGGGAGGGGGCAGTGTGAATGGGAGGCCCTCCCGGGAGGGCCCCCAGCAGTCCCGCGGGAGGAGAGTGATTTAGTTTTGAACTTCCCAACAGGAAAGCCAAAGGAAGCTGCCAGAAAGACCCTGACGCCCAGGGAGGGTGCGAGATAAAAAAAACTGGTCCCTGCACTTGTGTCAACGTCAGCGCCGGCTCGGGACGCGCGGGGACCCAGTGGGGACCCAGTGGGGGCCCAGTGGCTCCCACCGAGCCTCGGATGCCAGCAGGCACTGCAGACGCTGAGAGGGAGGCCGGGAAGGTGGGCGCACGGCTCCTTCTGGGGGGACCGAACCCCCGAGGGAGCAGCGGGGAGCCCAGAGCCCGCCGGGAGGGGCCGAGCTGCGCGGGCTGCACCGGCGGGCGGTGCGTCCCCCCCCGCCGCCCGCCCGCGTCCCCGCCCCGTCCCCCGCCCGCCCGGAATTAGCATGCGGGCGGCGCGGGCCCGGCCGGGAGGGGCTGCGGCGGCTCGCGCGCGGCGCGCATTGTGGCCGCGCTCCCTCCGCGGGGGACCATCTGCTCGCTGTCAATGCGTCACCTGCTCGTCTGGGCCGTCGCCCGGGCAACGGGGCGGGGGATTACGGAGCGTGCGCAGCGCGGTCCTGGTCCCGGTCCCGGT
Organism: Dolichotis patagonum; assembly: GCA_004027295.1. Lineage (NCBI taxonomy): Eukaryota > Metazoa > Chordata > Mammalia > Rodentia > Caviidae > Dolichotis > Dolichotis patagonum. The sequence goes on along the minus strand of PVJX010011995.1, from coordinate 27,457 downwards.
CCCGGTCCCGGTCCCGGTCCCGGTCCCGGTCCCGGTCCCGGTCCCGGGCGGCTGCGCTGAGGCCGGCGACAGCCGAGGAGCGGGCCCCTCCACCCTCCACCGCGGCGGCCGTGCCCCCCGAGCTCGTGGGCCCCGTGCCGTGCGCTTGGCTCGCCCGCCACGCCCACCTGCGCCCCCCCGGGACCCCGCCCCGCCCCCGCCCCGCCCCCGCCCCGCTCCTGCAGCTCCGCGCCCCGGAGGTGCCGACGGCAGGGGGCGAGCGAGGCCGTGCGCTGTGCGCTGCACCCGGGCCGGCTCCCGCAGCGCGGTCACCCGAGCCGGCTGCCCCCGCGGGGTCGTTCGCGTCGGCGGTTCCGTGGGCCGAGTGAACAAAGGCAGCTTGACACTCCGCCCCTGCCCTATGCTTGTCACAAACTGCAGGAACCAAAGAGTTAAAATGTTAATCACGACTCAAAATATAACTTCCTGCTACTCTGCAGAGTAACAGGAGGAGCACAAAGCGACGTTCCGAAGGTCCGCCTCTGAGGCCCAGGCTGGACACATCTGAACTATTTCCAGCCAGATTTTAAAAAATCTCAGCCTGTCTTTAAAGATGGCCCAGTCAAGAAAGTCTTGTCTCTCTTGTTAGATCACATTCCAGAGTCTAGTAATTCCTGAAAAACCAATGATCCTGCAGTTCAGAGACAGAGACACAGAGAGAGACAAAAAGGACAGAGGGAGGGAGAGAGCGAGAAAGAGATCTTCAACCAAGTCTTCCAATGACATTACCGCACTGTCCATTAACTTTCTGAAAGTTTTGTCTTTTCTCTGACAAAGCCTCTACTGAAAGTTACACCAAAATATGACTGTGATGTCGGCCCTGAGTTCATCTTCTCCGGCAAAAGCCTCATGATCATGATCTAAGGCACTAACACTGTGAGTCAAGCTTCGTGGTACACTGTCTAACATTTGCTGTTAGCGTGCAGGGAATAGACCATCAGATGTCATTATCTTCCTAGCGCTAATGTGTAAGAGCAAAAGTGGGCAGTGTGATGCCATAGAGCCCGGGGTGAAAGTGTGTAAGTGTTTCCTTCAAAAGATGAAGGGAATCCCACTCACCCAAACCAGGTTTAACTGTGGCTTTCACAAAGAGGAAAGTTCAGAGCAGGTGCGTTCTTTATTCCACGCATTTGCAGGCTCATGACGCCATTCCTACTCAGAGAAGGGAGGACACAGAGTCCAGCGGTTTTACCTGTGGGCCTCGTTGCACACTGAGAACCCCCTTTGTCCTCTGTCCACCCTGGCACCACTCCTACAGCTTTGCAACAAAACAGTGAAAAACGTTATTAATTAAACGATCCTTGAGCACCCACCACATAGCAAGCAAAATACTCTCCTGTGCTCGTGGAGATCGAGTGTCAGTGGATAAACGGATGAAAACAGTAAGACTGCTCTCCTGGACACCTGAAAGACACAGGACTTCAGGTTCTCACTGCCGAGACTAACTCGGGAAAAGGCAGTTGTACAAGGTGATCGGTGTGCTAATCAGCCTGACTCTGTTCATCATTTTGCAGTGTGTATATATATGGCAAACTGTTATATTCGGACCCCTTACCTTAGTGCAAATGTTATGTGTCATTTACACTTCCGTGACCCTGGAGGGGCAGGTTGTCTAAAGAAACCCAAAGAGAATAAAACTTAACATAGAACTGTTGTAACTGCTGCAGCATAGGGCCTGACACCTGTCCTCTTCCAGGGGACACTAGGATGTCCCTCAGAACACTGGACACCAGTCCCCTGGGCACTGTCATCACTGAACGTTATGAGACACAGAGTGAGTGCAGTGCAAAGCAGTCAGGTTGCTGTTTAATTTGGGTTAGTGCAAAATAATGATTTAATGAGGTCAGTGGCACTGGTGGCATGAGAGAGAATAAAGAGATTTTTGAAGACAGACTCTTTAAAAGTATAGTCTTTCTGCTTCTGGGAAAATAATCTCACCGTTGGTGCACATGAATTTGGATATTTTACAATGATAATATCTGGGCAGCATATTCCCACACTTGGAAATGTTTTTGACAATGCACATTTTTCTTTTGCAATAACTGGTTAAGTGATGGCTCAGGAGTCAGAATATAGATTTTAGGGTCCTAAAATGAACAAAAGGAAGATATGGAAAGGTGGCATAAAGGATGGCACAGGTGAAACAAATCTAATATCCATTTTGTTTTGACCCAATGGAACCAATTTGTGAGAAATGATCAAAGTCATGTCTTAGTCACTTTCTCCTCAATGAGACATAATACCCAGTATCCACAACTTTAAGGAGGAAAAGTTTATCTTGGTCCACAGTTTGTAGAGGTTTCAGTCCACAGTCAGCAGGGTTGCCCAGCAGAGGGGGAGAGTAGAGGACAAACGGCTCCTGGCATGGTGGCAGGAAGCAGAGAGAGATCAAGGGAGGAGGAGGGAGAGAGGCCCATCTAGGCCACGCCCTGGTGACCACCTCCTCTAACCAGGCTTCAACTCCCAGCACACAATTAGCTACAAACTCATCAGCAGACTAATGCACGGATGAGTGTCACACATCCATGATCCAGTCACCCCCAAAAACACCCACAAACACCTGATGCTTGCCGAGGGGAGGGATCTAGATATAAACCATCATAGTCACCGTGACTCAAACTCTCTCACGTGTAAACAGTCAAGTGTTTTCCTAAAAGTCACATTAATGACATTCATCACAACCCGCTTACAGCTAGATACATTTTATCTAGCTTACAGCTAGATAAAAACCTCTCAGTGGGTAGAAGATCTGTGTTTTAAGAAATCTGTGACACTCCTGAAAGAGGTAAAATGAAAATATGCTCACACAAATAATCCGTTGAAAGAGAGGCAGCAAAGGGAACAGGGAAGCCGGGGAAACTCACATGATAAAGACACATGGCAGTTAGCCAAAATAAAAACTATAAATATTAATCAGGTGAGAATCAGTGTCACTTTCCCGAAAGAATGTTCAGTAATTAAAAGAATGGGTATTATGTTGTGCATGTTAGCACAATTGCCACTAGTGATATCAGATGCCAGCAGTTCCTGGTGTTGGAAGGAACACAGATTCCTAAGGATGTCACTTAGCAAAAGGCTCACTACATACGTATCTGGCCTTTGTGTCAAGTTCAATCAATCCTTCAGAGCAAGGTGGGAAGAGACACCAGGGTTCCCACATCATGTTCTTATCCTTAAAAGGTAAGAAAAGTCAAAGACAGAAGCTTTGGTTGGACAGTCATGATAAGCCGGGCACTGCGTAGGCACTTTCCATTCATCACCTCATTTAATCCTTACCTGCAGAAATTATGTGATCCTCACACATTTCAAAGATGAGGCCTTTCCGGAGCTGGCTTTGCAGTCTGGAGGACGGTTGTGATTGTGGACTGAAGAAGAAGACAGGTAAAATGTCCCTGAGGTTGACCAAGTCACAGGGTTTTGAGACTGGGATCCTTAATAAATCATCCATGTAGACATAGGGTCTCCCAGCAAGCTGACGGGCTTTGCAGTGAATGGCCAGGCGAGGAGGAAGGACCAAGGCTCTCCTTTGGATAAATCAAAAGCAGCTCTACTTAGTAATTGAGACAAAGGAGCTTGAGCGACCTACAAAAATTATCAAGGGGTGGGGGGATGATTGAGGGGGTAGAGGAACAAAGGCTGGAAGAGGCAAAATAGGAACAGAAGTACGCCGGGCCTCCCTTTCCTCTACCCAAATACTGTGGAGATGAGCGAGAAGCAGCCTCTCCTTCAGAGGGGCACAGAAGTCCTCGCTCCAAAGAAAACGTAAATTTTAGTTAGCACTGAAAGTGGAAGGACCTTTGAATGAAGATATCCAGAAGGTAAGGGAGATCTGGTTGGAATCATTCTCTCATCTCTCCTTTGCCCAGTCCAAAGTCCTTCAAGGTTAATCTAGGATGGCTGCTGGTGACCTAATCCAGGGCTCTTCTGCTACATGTTTCCTAAGTGATGGTCGGCATCGGATCGAGCTCTGATTCCCAGTCTTTGCCAATGCCCTTGGTGTAAATACTCCCATCATGGCGGCTCGCAAGGTGTCGTGTGACATCACTTGGTGCAGAGCGGGGAGAAGATGTGGCCCCGGGCTCGGGTGAGTCAGTGCAGGTAGCTCCAAGGCACCCTTGTCTGTGTTACACTTCTCGTCACTGCCTGCCACATGGTGCCCCGTTCAAAGAAAGCGCTGCTAAGTTGTGCAGAAGGTACGTGGCACAACTGCACTGCGCCTGTCTTACCACAGTCGTCACTGGTCCCTGTGCCCGGCGTGACAGTTTCCTTCAGTCAGACATCCCTGCAGTGTAAGAGGAGGCGGCCTTTGCCCAACTTGCACATCAGCACCATTTGGGTTGGGGGTCCTGCTGCCCCAAAACCAGGGACCCGAAGTTCCAAGCCAAGTCCAGCCCACAGACATCTTTTCCTCAGCTTATACTGGTTTGTTTTTTTTTAAGTCATTTATACTTAACTTGTCAATGTTTAAAAATCAGTAGACAGAAAGACTAGATTTCCTTAGAAACCTCAGAGCAGCATGAACTACATTTAAAGCAGTAACAGATGATCAGTACTCACACCTGGAGCCAGGCCGTCACCGCAAGATGTCAGAATCCCTCGGCCCCGCCCAGGTGGGGCTGTGCATCTGTCTGCTTCCACTTCCGGTGCGGCACCCCGCCCTCACTCCCTGGGCTTCCACAACCCGTCCTCTCTCCCCGGCTCAGACAGGATGGCCACCACCGTGGCTCCCAGCCAGACTCCCCCTGGTTGCCACCAACGCCCTTCTCCACAGTGGTCAGGGTGAATTTTTAAAAATATAAATCAGATCGGGCACAGCACGGTTCTAATACGAGATGAACTCCTTAAAATGCCCTGAAAAGCCACAACGGATAACTGAGAAGGTAATTCAGTCAATGTAAGACCGACAATATTAAAATGATGTGCACCACTAAGAAAAACTGTCATCCCTTTACCAAATATGCTCATTTTCTCATCTAGACAGACTCTACACTTGAACAATTGATTCATGATTGACTGATTGATTGATTGATTGATTGACAGAAATTATCATGACTTATAAATTGTGTATACCTCCACATTGCAGATTCCTTTAAGGCAACAGAATCTAGAAGGCACAACCTAGCTTCGAGTCCTGGTTCACTCACTTGCCAACAGCCTGACCTCTCCACATCTTTATTTCCTCATCTACAGAAAGGGTTACTCGTTTAAGAAGTGAAAAATGACAGCCAGCATTCATAAACGCATGGGCCAGGTAGGTTCTAAGCATCTTGCATGTAATGTTTTAATCAGTCTTTAAAAGACTCCTTGGGAGCAGCTACTATTGTGTGTCCTGTTTTACACATGAGGCACATTAAGGCACAAGAAACGCAGAAACTGGCTCAAGGCCTCAGAGCTGCTAAGCAATCGAGCTGGTACTCGAACCAGCCCATCTGACACCAGGGTAAGCGGAGGTTTGTAAGGGGGTTGTATAGCAGCTCATGGGCGGACCGACCTTTTCACACAGGGCTTCGTCAGCCTCTCCATCGGTGCCATTTGGGGGGAGTTAACCCTAAAATACCTTAGGCTCCTGTCATCCAACATGCTACTGAAGAATCAGGGAAAAACGCAGGATTATTGAGCATGCGAAGTGTCTTGCCCCTTCTGAAATCAGTCACCACCCAACTGAGACCCTCAAGGAAATTCTCCAACTCTGCTCTTTTTCAAAGGAACAAAAAAATAAACCTCATCTCCTGAGCCAAGCTTGAACACCTACAGAAAGCCTTGAATATTTAAATGACTGAAACGGCTTCCTTGCATAAAATACAGATGATAGTTGCCAAGGAAAAAAGTGGTGAGTCCAAGTGTATTTCCAACCTTGCACCAGTCTTGCACCTTGCACATGTCTACCGGGATGCAAAACCTGCTCCCATCTGGATTCCGAATCCCCTTTCCAAGCAGTGAGACCACGCTAGCCTTCAGGGGTGCTGCCACATAAGGGACGTGAGAAATCTTAGCAGAGAAGCTCTCTCCTTCCTTTCTGTAAACATAAGAACAATTCTCTTGTGCTGCTTCATCTTGGACCTTTTGACTTGCCGAACCCAGGGTCTTCTGCTGTGGAGATCTAGTTTTCTGTAAGTCCCTCTGAAGCAGTCATTTCCTTTGCGTGCAGTGGTACGACCACAGCGTCACCATAACCCTGGGCCCTTTTCCTTTGTAAAGTGGGCTCCGAGAGGCCAGGTCAGGACGCTGATGAACAGTAGCCTTTAGGGGAAATCGGTGATGTTGCTCTTGGACCCTGTACTGTCAACAGCTCGGTTCTGTGCCCACCTTCAATCCTACTTGCACACACTGCAGTCCTTTTGGTCCACTGTCCAGGCCCAGACCCCTGGTCTACTATGGGACCCCATGTTGTTGGTGTCCCAAACTAGCCGGGGAGAAGGCCTTACATTGTCACACTGAGGAGCTGGTGGGGCTCCCCTCCAGGAACAAGGTTCATCTTGCTAACCTGGAAAGGCTTGCAGGGGAAGCTCTAAATTTTTTAAATAACCAGAGAACAAATAGGGGAAGCAGGGTAGGAGTACAGTAGAGAAAAAAACTGCCATTCATCCAAGATGCTTGTGTCTTCAAATTCACCAGGTCATATATGTTAATATGTACAGCTTTAATGCATGCAACTCAGACCTCAATAATGTTGTTTAAACTAGGAAAAAAAAATTGCTAGTTTCATTATGATCTTCAATCGGATCCCAGCCATGGTTGAAAGGCTACAAAAAAGCATCATAATGTATTTTATATATAGTTAGCGTACATTCTATAAAATTAGAGCTGTGACTCCTAAATACAGTCGCTCTATTTTCATTCCTGCCTCTAATGCAATATCCTGAGAAAGTCTGCTAAGCTCCAGTCTTTCCATTTTGTTATATGACCAGTGTTATTTTGATTTCTTTCAAGGAACTTACGGAAAAGGGCCCTCGTCCCCTGCCCCTGAGTGAGCCCTGGGGAATTTGTAGGGTCACTGTCATGGATTGGAGGTGGAGCTGGTCCTAAACAGGGTAGCAGACAGCCATTGTGCTGTCCGCCTCACATCCGTGCTTTCTCATCTGGTGAGAATTTGCTGGCATCTCTGAACAGGAGCCAGGCCAACGGGGAGGCCTCCCTGGAAAGGTGGCAGTGAGCAGGAACCGCGCAGGACACAGTGTGCCAGGAGGGGTCCCAGGTAAGCAGCAAGGCTGAGATGAATGCTCCAGGCAGGGCCTGGGGACGGCAAGAAGGCCAGAGGGATGGGGACCAATGGCGAGAGAGGAAGTCAGAGGGAGGCGGGTGCCCCTGGAGGGTTTTGGAGGAAAGAGAGAGGGATCTGACTTTACCTGCGGGCCAGTTCTACCTGCTGGGGAAGGAAGCCCTCGCTGGCACGGAGAGCCCAGCAAGGGCTGGAGCTGTGAGGCATTTTCCCAGGTGATTCTATGCCACCTGTTTGACGCATCTGCTGAGAAAGTTCTGAGTCCTCATAACCTATTAGAAATCCACCGAATAATTCTAAACGAAGAACTGCGCCCCCACAAATGATTCCTCAGTTTACCCGTGGAGAAGGAAGCGTAGCATACAAGTAACTGTCATCTCCTCATAGCTAGTAACTATCTAGCTCCTCATAGCTCTAGACCAGTGGTTGTCAATCGGGATCATTTTTGCCCCCTGGGAGATATATGGCAATTTCTAGAACATTCCTTTCTTTTGCCAAAAGGTGGAGGGTAGAAAGGGGAGAAGAAAGGCACCGACAGCTACTGATAGAGCTCGGGGTGCCGCTCGACATCTTATCATCAGAGGGCCGCACCCGCAACAAGGCATTACTGTCCCCCCACAGCAATGGGGCTGGGGATGAAAAACCCCAGGCCGCACTAATATAAGGATGCACTGTTCTCAGTTTTTGCCTCAGTGACTCTTAAACTTGCAATAAGTCAGAGACACACAAACGGAGTTCAATTATCTCTTTGGCTGACTCTTTGAAAGGCAAAAATTATAGCTACCATTCTGCACATAAGAACAACTTCTTAAACAGAAATAAAGTGCATAGTGGCCTGTGTTCCAGAATCACAGCAGGAGATCATGGGGGCAGGGGAGGAGTGGTATCAGAATATTCCTGACTTTACAACAGGAAGATTTTCGGGGAAAAAAAAGTTTAAATATGAAAATGTCATTCCAAGAAACAAAAGTACCTGGCACAGATTCTGCTGGGGAAGAAGATGCCTCTGAAAACCCAACTGGCTGTATAATTAGGTGACAATGAATGCGGAGTGAGCTTCGTATTCCATCCTGGCACACCGGCCACGCATCTGAGCTCGCAGAGCGGAATCCCTCAGGCCTCGGACTGCTGCAGAGGGCGCTGCCAGGAAAAGGGAACACGAATATCGCCTTTCCAAACTGCTTTCCAATGGCGGAGCTGGCTGTAGGTGCAAACCGCAGTTAGCAAGAGGCGCTCTGTGACCGGAACACGACAGTGAGCTCTCGTGTGTGACGCTGTGCGTGCAGCGCAATGTAAGAGAGAAGAGCTTCCTTTCCACTTTATGTGGGGAACAGGAAGGCTTTTCTGGGGGGGGCGGGGGCTTAATTCACCAGTGATCTCACCCGGAGAAAGACTAAACAATACTACCTGGGCACTGGCTAGTTTCATGTATAACAGAGATGTGTCTGAGTGTGGATTTTAGCTTTTTGCTTGGTTATGGAGATCAGTAGGGAGTACCGGGAAGCTTGATTTGATAAAAGTTGGAGAAAGGGTTTTTTTAATTACTGCATCAAAACCAATACCGCGGGGCAGGAAACACGTGAAATTCGTAACATGATGAGCCCCATAGTATTTTATCACCGTAGTTGATAATCAGCCTGTGGAGAGTCATTCAGAAAAGCCACGGTTGAAGGGTGTTTTCAGCTTGATGTTTAAACACACAGTTAGAAGTGACAGGAATTTGTTTTGTGGCTAGGCAAACTGATATTCTCTCAAACAAGGACTAAAACATCAATTCCAAAAAGAACTTAGACGGAAATGCGGTGGAAATTAAAATGTGATACGCATGCAATATGCTCGGCATCTTATACACAGGCTTCGGTGTGTAAAGAAACGCAGGAAGGTAAGAAATGATGAACACAGCAAGAAAGCGTGTGTTCCTCAGTTTAACCCGCCTGGCAATTACCAGGTACAACAGAGGGCACGAGGTTTTGCATTTCTTTGGCCACAGGTTCATGGCGGGGGCAGAAAGCCAACAGCCTCAGGGGGTAAAGGGATGGGATCCCGCAGAAAACCAGGACATGTGTCAAACAAGCTGCCCCAAACACACTTCCCAAACAAACTGTGGGCAAACTGGGCTGGTGACAACATCAGGGGACAAGTGGATAAGACAGGACTTGGCAAGAGTCTTTAGCTTTTATAAATCATACCATTTACATGATATGATCAAAATATATAGTGAAAGTTTCAATTTTAAAACTGTGTCACAAAGACCCATGGCCGAGAATCTCCCTCAAAATATTCCCCCCGCTCAGAGCACACCTGTCCTGCCATGCTTACCTTTTTTTGTTGTTTGTTTGTACTAGAAATCGAACTCAGGACTTAGTGCTTGCCAGGCAGGTGCTTGTGCCGCTGAGCTGTATCCCCAGCCTACTTGCCTTTTTCTGAAGCAGTCTGGAGTCCTCTTCCACAAGCGTCTGTAAGATCAAAGTTACGGCAAATGCTGCTGCTAAGTGTCACCCAACAGAAAGGCAAGCTTGTAAAATCACGCTGGTGTGTCCTTACCCGCCTTATTCACCGGAGTGTCTTTGAAGTATGGGGGAGGATTTTGAGAGAATTTATGGCTAGGTGTCTTTTACTGTAATAAAGTTGTCTGTTTTTTTTTAAAGTTTTAGAAAGTTTAAATATGCACTATTTTTTTATCATACTGCATACCATTAAAAATGTGTAGCCTTATGCATGTAATGAATGAACCAAAATTAAATTCGATCACTGCAGAGAAGTGTTTGAGAATTAAAAGAACAAAAACATCTTTTCTGATAGTGTCTCATTTGAAGACACCAAGGGACAGCCCAGCAGCCCAAGCCTTGGGCTGTGCTTTCAACTGTCATTTTTCTTAACTGTGAATGTCTTTTCTCCCAAATTGAAATGTAGATTTCTTACGTTTCTCTGCTATCAACCTCCCAACCCAGCAGCTAGAATTTAATGACAGCCTTTAGTGAGGCCCTATTCAGAGAAAAAGACAAAACCATAAAGTCACAGAGGATACTTTAAAAGTCTGAAAGAAAATTCATTGAAATAATAATTTTAAATAGTTTCTTCTGAACATGTATGTAAATTAAAGGCATGTTTTTAGATTATAACAGTAAAAGATACATTGCCTTTAATCTCTCTCAAAAGAGACTGAGGCAGGAAGATCTTCTCGAGTTTGAGACCAGCCTGGGCTACAAAGTGAGCTCAAGGCAGCCTGAACTGCATAGCGAGACTCTGTCTCAAAAAACAACAACAAAAAAAAACTGCCCTTGCTTCGGACATACTTACCTCCTTGTTCTCCCACTTTCTGGAGCAGTTCTGGACGTCTTCCTTCATGAGTGTCCTTAAGAGGTGTGATCAAAAAATACGCTGCGGCCAGATGCCATCCAACAGCAAGGCAGGCTTTTATTTTGGGTGTTTTCTTAATTGTCACACATCAGAAATTGGAACATAACATTGAGCAGTAATCAAAAGGCAATAAAAACTCTCTAATACCACTCAAGTCCCAGCACAAGGTAAAACGGGACGTGAGTTAGAGAAACTGTGGCTCACCAGAAAGACACAGCTGCTCCTCTGAACGCCAGGCCATAGACGGGCTCTGGGCACATCATACTCTTCTGCTGCATCGTCAGATTTTCTTTGATAGAAAAGAACAGAATCTACTTGGGCTGGCTTCACTAGGAGAGAAATTTACCAGGTAACTCAGAGAGTCTCTGAGGGAGACAGGAAACCTCAGCCTGAAGCCATGTGGCCAAGAATCCCAGCCACCTGTGGGTTCTCCGGTGGTATGTCACCATCACCTGTCACTGCCTCCAGCATCAGTCTTCCTTGGGATCATCTGCCGAAGCAGGTCCACTGCCACCCTGCAGGAAGCAAACCCCACTGCCCCCAGCATGGCCATAAGGCCGATCCCCAGCCCCTGCCGCCACCCCGTGTCCTCTGGACAGAGTCTCACGTGAGTGGGCCCCGCAGGCAGGACCCGAGTCATTCCCACATGCTGGGGACAACAGAGGCCAGGCACGTGGCATATTTGCCTGCAACTTTGAAAAGGATTCACGAGGTGAGAAACTTCCGACATAGAGTGTTCACAGATCGCCAGAGGCCGCAATACAAAGCTCCGCTGTGAATCTGGTGCATCTCTTCGAGTCTCGTTTCTTTTTACTCAGTCCTAACAAGCTCACCTCAACCAGCGTGGAAGGTGAGCAGCAAATAAAATAAAATCCATGATTCAGGACAGGAGGTCACAGAAGACAGGAAACCATGCCGCCTGGAGCTGCTGTAGCCTCTCATCAGGAAACGAGTTACCCACAAGCCCGGGCCCCTGAAGCCCCAGGTGGGAGGAGAAAAGGGGGGTTTCATAATCTTAGGGCCTCAAGTGTGAAGTACTGAGTGTCCTGTCACTAGCCTACGACACACTTTTGATGTATACTCCCTGCTTAATCAAGTTATCCCTTAAAATAAATATTGTTTCCATGTAGCCTTCTGTCTCTTATGATTGAAAATTAAACTAACAACAACAAAAATCCTAACTCAAACAGCAGAGCCAAACCCGTAGGAGCAAGAATAGAAATGGAAAGGCATCGTGGTCATTCCCAGACCAAAAGTGCTTTTTTATCGTGTGTCATTTTTTTACCTTGTGGGAATGTTCTTCCTCTCCGTCATTACCAGGTGGACTCCTAGGCATCCTTCAAGACCCAGATTAATCACCACCTTCTCTGGGAGGCTTCTCCCCACCCCCGCCAGAACTCCAGAAAGAATCAGTCTTTGCCTTGCAGCTCAGACGATAACTGCTGCTACAGGCTGCCTGCGCCTCATGGGACTGTAACCTCCTCCTAATTTATTTTGATGTGTCGTAGTTCTCTGTGTACCTTAAGGTTGCAAGCAGTGGCCTGCGCCATGACCCATTAAATTTCCAGCTCAGCAGCCAGTGCAACGCGTGGTGCTGTTAGCATAAGCAGTTAGGAGCCACGGGGCTGAGGCCTTGGGTTTCTGCACAGGCAAACTGAAGCGCAGCTCAGGGAGGAACAGTCACAGCTCGGCAAAATGAACCCATCAGCAGCCGCTCAGTACCTGGAGCAGGGATCTTCCTAGCCACGGTCTGGACGTTCCCCCTTGGACCCCTCCAGCTCCAGATCCAGGAACCTTCTAAACCTCTATTGCTCTTCAGCGGCCCAGGCCGTGTTATTATGGGACGAAGACACCATTCGAACGGGTGGAATAGTCCCTCCTCCCTGGAGCTCTTTTCTCTGCGTTTTCACGGTCGTTCGCGCGGAAGTGCTCATTGCCCCCTCTCAGTGAAACTCGTATCTGCTTTGGTCTGATGCTACCAGCTTTCTGAGCTGCGATCTACACACGCAAATGATAAAATTTTAGCGTGCCTGAGTCTACCTTTTAACATCTCAGAGTCACGCTCGCAAAATGCCTGGCCACTGGCCCTGTCCTCCTTTGCCTCTGCTCTGTCCCAGTGGCTGAGCATGACTTATGTCCCATCTCCCTTGCCCTTAGGTCACCTTTTGGAGCCAGACCTTGCCATGACACCAGCTGTCCCCCAGTGACACCAGACAACCTCTCCCATCTGCTGCCCTCATTCCTCTCGTGGTTCAGCCTGGCCCCAGCCAGCCATCATGACACCCACGCAAACTGGGAGGGAAGAGGTGGTATGGTCCATGGGAGCCCTGGACCCCCGGGAGGTGGCAGCTGTTGAAAAATGCACCCCATTCCCAGGTCCGGGGAGGCAATTTTGAGGTGCAATCTATAGGGCTCTTTAGAGGGTCCTCCACACCATCACATTCCCGTGACCCTCAGCAGAAACCATCATGAAATGATTCCCCAAAATATACAGTCTGCAAACAAGCCCGCGCCCAAGCTCCAGCAAGTTCCCACTGGCTCAGGTGATAAGCACAACGCACAAGGACTCAGCTTCCACCATCAGGCGGTTCTTCCATCCCCAGCAGATCAGAAAACAAGATCGGTCGCATTACACAAGGAGGCAGCGTCCCATGTGTTCTCCTTGCTAAGTAAGCACAAACCTACTGACCCCAGAGAGAAAAGATCTCAAGACTGTAAGATGTTAGTGTGAAACTCGGCAACAGGGCTTTTCCTGCCTCTAACTCAGCCCCACATTGTTTTCTTAGATACAGGAGTGCCCCTGCTGAGGACACCCACCTAGGGAGAGTTCACCCCTTTCAGACAGTGGCCCCCACCTGGAGCTTCTGCAAGAGCCTGGGATTATTTCTAGGGGTCTTGACTGCAGGGGGAATGACTGTCACCCTTATCCAGATGACGCATGCAGATAGTGCTGCAGTTAATCAAACACAAACTCACCCCGAAATGCTCCATACTGATGTGCTCAAATAGCTTTGGGCCATTAGGCATCTTACCCACCAGTAACAGGTATTTATCTGCAAATCCTGTGAACCTACAAAGGGATGTTACAAAAGATTGTGAACTCCTGTTTTAAATGACATTAAATAAAATAGTTACTGCCTAACAATGGCTTCTAAACCTGGAGCAGTTGCATATGTCTTCTGTACACCCCTCGGTGACCCTGGACGCAGGTATTGCAGTTAAGGATTCCAGTTCAGCATGTGTGTGGGACCCGCCCCAGGGCACAGAGATGCTAAGTGACAAAGCAAAGATCAGGAAGGGAACCCGAGTGACCTTCCTGTCACCAGCGCTCTTTCATGGAGCAGGCATATTTGGGGACATGCCACAGGCTACGTAGTTTGGGTGCAGCTCATCATTCTCCAACCCCTCTCCTCAAAAAATGTTCCTTCCGCCCAGTTTAATTCAATCATTCCGTCTTTCTGCTCAGCTTATGCGGTTTAGGGTGTAAGAGAGGCTGCCGTGCCCCTTGGGCTCCTCCTGCAGCCCCTGCAGTGCCTGGCTCCTATTCTTTTTCAGGGCCTTCGTGCTCTTTTATCGTCTGCCTGTTCCAGCATCTTCGAGCTCACCTGCAAAGAGGGCTCAAAGGGGAGACAGCTCTGCTATTTGAATCTCTCCAGCTGCCCCAGTCGGCTCCTGTTGCCAGGACAGAGCACTCCCTCAGGATTGCAGAGAGAAACCAGAAAGTCAGTGAGAACAGGGGCTGTCACTCCCAGCCAGGCTTCCTCCAGGCACAAAGTGGCAGCCAGGAAAAAAAAAAATGCGTGATCACATTTTCCAAGCACTTTTTTTGTGCCAAAAGCAGAGAGACTTGCTTTGCATGCCTCTTTACAAACACCATGGCCCCTGCCCCAGCACAGCAATCCCAGGGAGCCCTCCTTTCACTGGCCAGCAGGGGACAAACCCCAGCCCCAGGCAGCCGCCAGCCCTGTCACTTATCAGAATGACTGTCAGCCCATGGCGGCCCCGGCTAGGGGCAGTGGGGCTGGACCATGGCCATGCGGCTGGGTGAATGTGGAGTTTGCTAAGTCTGTGTCTCCGTCACAACACCGCCGTGGGCCCTGGCCTGACAGGGAGTCCAGGATAAGTGACCATTAAGGGATGGAAGGTGCAGAGAAGTAAGGTTCGCAGGTCCATCAGCAGAGGACCGAGCATGGGCACTGAGCCCACCTCAGGATGGCTCCAGGCGTGTCCGCAGGCACAACTACGACACCAGGGGAGGAGGACGCTGGGCATCTGGGCATGATGGCCTCTGTGTCCGGCTTCTCCTCCTCACTCCAAGGCAGGCAAAGTCACAAAGCCCCCCTGCCCCAGCCCCTGAACTAACCCGTCCATGAGGCGGAGCTCCTGGACCTCAGAGGAGTGGGCGGGCGCCCAGGGCCCTGCGTTCCTGTCCCTCAGAAATTCATCTAACACCTGCAAAGATCTGGCCCCGGGCTGCTTCTGGGTGTCACAACAGTGATGCGGATGGGGACAGTGTGACTATGGGACACGAAGCTTGGCCCTGCCTGGTACGCTGTCTTCACTCGGTTTATCTTCACAGTGACCCTGTGAGATGAAATATGATTAATGCCAACGTGGCTGTAATAAACACATTGCGATGACCGCTTTACAAAGCAGAAACTGAAGCATTCAGCAGGTAAATAGTTCCCCGTTAAAGCTGGATACAGTGGTGGCGCACACCTGTAATTCCGGCATTCAGGAAGCTGAGGCAGGAAGACCACCGTGAGTTCAAGCCCGGCCTGAACTACATAGAGCTCCTGTCTGAAACAGCCAGCAACAAAAAGTAAATAATAAATCATTTCAGCAGTAAGGGCAGCCAACATCAGAAACTGCTCTCTTGATTCACAGCGCTAGCTGCAAGAAACAGGCCACCCTTCCACCCACCCGCAGTCTTCCACAGCCAGCGACAGGAACCCCATCATCATACCTCTGTAAGAAAACTGCCAAGCCACCTTCGAGAAGAAAATGTCAAATCTTCAGGCATGGCTTGGTCCTTTCCCGCTGAAGCCACCACAGCCGGCAGGAGCCAGAGGCCGACTCTCACCAGTGTGCAGCGCACCAAGTCATCGCGGGCCTTCTACCATCGCGAGAGTTCCCTGGATTTAGCTGATGGGGCGAGAAGATGTAGAACGACTCACCGCAAGGCTTCAGGATGAGCCATGGTGCATCTGTGTCACTTCACTGTGTCTCCCCCATTGTGAAGACCCCATTGTCCAAGGAGGAGAGAGCAGCCTGGGAGGTCAAGGGATTCCCCCAGAGCTATGGACAGAGTTGCGTTCCCCAAAATTCAGACACTGAAGTCCTAACCCTAAATGGCATTGGATTTGGGGGTTCTGACCCAGCAGGGTCAGGTTCGTGTAAGAAGAGAGGCCACAGAGCTGGATCCCCGCCAGTCTGCACTCGTGTGAGCTCACAGGGAAGAGGGACCCAGGCGGGCTGGCACCCCAGGCTGTAGCCTGTAACACCCAGAACTGCGGGAGGATAAATTTCTGTTTTTTAAAGGCACTCAGTTCACACACACTGAGAGCAATTAGGGAAGCCACGCCCTCCACAACAGCATGGAAGAAAAAGAAAATGAAAAAGTTCAGAACCATCCTAACCAAAGCACCCAGGTCATGGCACTTGACTATGGCACCCTGAGCAGAATAAATAACCCAGGTCACACAGCTCTCGAGTAGAGAAGCAGAATTGTCACCCAGGTTTCCTTCACTGAGTCAGGCCGTCAAGATGTGCCGTCCTGGGGGACTCTCACCCAACAGTACGCACTTTCCTTCCTCCTTCCTCAGAGAACTTCCGTTGAATTCCAGTAGGTGGTACACTAGTGTTGTTGTTCTTGTCAGGTGATCAGGTGAATTTAGTACGTGTTCCAGTTTGAGCATTGAGATGGGAGGGTGTCTTGAGAAAGATTTCTTCACAAAGAGAAACTCAGGAAGACATAGTCTGTCTTCTGCTGCTGGACATGAGTGTATCTGCACTGGAGAGCTGGAACTGTGGCAGCCACCTTGCAAGCATGAGGAAGCTAACCAGGAGAGCTGAGGATCACAGGGTGAGAGATAGAGGAAACCTGGGTCCTTGTCAGTACAGCAGAGTTTTTGTGTAAAATAACTTGGGGTTTCTTTCTTTTTGACATCTTGTTGATGAGCTAGTAAATTCTCTTCTTGTTCATGCTATCATGAGTGACTTTCTGTTTTTCACCCTAACTGAACAAATCATGGTTCCAACTCCACAGACACAGAGCCACGAAGAGGTCCCATGAACCCCAGGCTGTGTGCAGCCTCCCCACAGGTATCTACAGGGGCCAGAACCTGGAAACCAGCCATGCCTCGGGTCTTAGGCCTTCCCAGGGGAGACTGGGGACCTTGTCTACATCAGCACATCTGTGCTGAAACCCAGCCCCTGTGCTGCCACCAGCTGTCGACCTCTCACAGTGTCACCTCCATTCTTGAACTGTTTATCATTTTCACGGAAGATCTGGCTGTCCCAAGCCCCAAGCTAGAACGTGGGATCAATCTCACAGCCTCAGCTGCACGGCTGATGGGAATTCTCCCAGCAGCCCTTGACAGGCAGCTCGTCCATCCCGTCCCCAAGTGGCCAGCTCCCCGAAGACACACACTTCCTTACACTGCTGTGCAACACTGGCCTATTAAAGGCACGCAACAACTTCACTGAATGAATGAATTATGGAAGAAATAGAACACTTAACAAGTGCCAAACATGTGATCACACAGGTATACCGCTCATGCAAAAAATCAGGAAGAGATTTCCATTGGAAGGGGAAATGGAGAAATCAGAAGACAATAAAATTAGTGCTGGCAACATTCCATATGCAAATAAATGATACATATCCAAGACGACAGGAATGCTAGTTAGTCTGACGTGACAGTGACACACTGTTAGTGTATTTAAATGTCACACGTTGATGCTGTACAATATAAAATGTCTTTCAACAATAAAAATATCCATGAAGGGGCTTGGGATTTAGCTCAGCAGCAAAGCACATGCCCAACAAGTGCAAGGTCCCAAGTTTGATTCCTGGTTCCCAACCCACCCCCAAAAAGAGAAAAACATACATGAAAAAGTTTAAGGGGGAAATAGTTTCCTATACAGCTATTAAAACAAGCATAAATGAAACAGTGCATGTCGAGCAGTGTCCTATAGCTTATATGTATTATCTGAACTATGAATTGGCATTAAAGAAATCATCTACAATCAGGGAAAAACTAAATTCATTTGCCTGCTGTGTTAGTCAGCTTTCTGTCACTGTAACAAAATACTTGAGAGAATTAACTTACAAAGAAAAAAGATTACTTTGTGGCTCATGGTTTTACAGGCTTCAGGTCAAGACCAAGCCGCTCCATTGCCCTGGGCCACTGGTGAGGGACCAGAGGGCCACAGACAAAAAAAAGCAGGGGGTGCCATGGGGGTACCCAGTGACCTTCAAGGCACCCACAAGACCCAACTGCCTCGAAGTCTGCAGTGATGTCCACCAGCACCTCTCTGGGGCCAAAACCTTTGGTGTGGATCTCGGGGAGGGTGCATTTATGCCACCTGCAGCACCCACCTTGTGCCCACACACCTGGATGTGGGCAGACATTCTCCCGCTTATCTCCATAACAACAGCTGGATGGGTGTGGCCAGCCCGTAGTTTGGACACAAGGCAGCCCGGGCTCAGGAAAGTTAAGAAACATGTCCAAAGTCACACAGCCAGGAAGTGGTAGAGCCACGAGTCACCCTTTCTGCCCCCACTGCACATTCTTCCTACAGTGTGATGTGCCCAGAGGGTTTGCACCTTGGTGCCATCAAACTTAACATTTTGTATCACGGTCGTACGGAAACCAGTACACGCCTGTGCTCCAGGAATCCAGGAGCTTCCAGACAGGCTCAACCCAAAGACAGAGGTGGTTCCTGTCCCCCCACGTGATTCTCAGATCATCAGCCTCTGTCTCCGTTTGTTCAACTCTTTGCCACCTCAGTAGCTGCGTTTCCTGGGTTCTGGTGGGGTCCGAGTGATGCCTTTTAACAAGCAGGGAACTCGGAGTGGATTCCCGCAAGTGCAGTTCCTGGGATGTTAGATTTGTTTCTTGCCTTTGCAGAATCGCTGCAGCAGCTCTGCCTCGGGGCCTCTGGCAGCTAAGTTCTCGCCATTAATGAGCTGCCCCTCTGTGCCCAGGCACCTCCTCCAGCCTCACAGTATGCGTTGCCACACAAACATGCCAGTCTGAACAACACCCACAGGACAGGTCTGTCACCCACAGGTCCTGGCTGGCGGCAAGAGATAGTCAGGGAGGGGGCTTTGAGACTCTGGGGCCTGGGGCCTGGGGCATGGGGGTTCCCTGGCGTGTATCAGAGGTGGGAGTCCTGCACTTAGGATCCCTGGCAGCGGTATGAAATGCGTCTGCACTGATCGCTTTAACCTGCAGTTTGCAGACATCTGACTCCTTTTCCGATGCTCAGCTATTTCAATGGGAGACAAAACCAGTCCCCACTTGGGCACTGAGTTCTTATCATTGTTAAACTTTGGCCACCACCACTGCCCCTCCGTGAAAAGAAATTTCCAAACTTCCCTTTGCAGTCAGCTTCTTCCTCGTGCTTCATGAGCTAGCAACATCCTCAGAAACGGCCCAGGATCTCCTCAAAAAAATGGTTCTTGGGGAGCCGGGAACTTAGCTCAGTGGCACAGTGCCTGCTGGCAGGCGTGAGGTCCTGAGTGCAATTCCTGGTACCCCACACACACAAGAAAGAAAAGGGAAAGTGGGTCTTGGGAATGTATTCCTTGCAATCCCTTTGCTCGGTTTTGCTTGCATCCATGCTGTCCAAGCGTGAGACAGCAAACTTGGATTCCTTACTTGATTTGAGGCTTCGAAAGCGCAAAGAAGCCTTCTATGCAGCCCGCTCATGAAGATGCTCAGCTTCAGGAGGGATGGGAAAATGTCTGTGCCCCCCCTTCGGGGGGGCGCGTCCTCGGCATTGGGGGTGCGGCCAGGCCAGGAGCCGCCACGTCCCTGGAACCCGACCTGTCAGCAGCACATGGCACCCTGACTCCTGGAGCGGCCCTTTGGTATTCCGCAGCGGCGGCCGTGCTGGGGCCCAGGCGCCCGAGACTCTGAGTCTGCCCAGCTTTCATCCTCTCCCGCCGCCCCTGCCTCCCAGCAGGCGCTGACCCGGCTCGGCAAAGGTTAACGAGCACAAACAGCCTTCATTTGTGCCAGTGGGAAAGCCCCATGTGTTGCCCGGCTCCCCTCCTCGAGGCCCGAGGGGTGGCTTTGCTCCGTTGTCGGACGGTTGGCACCCGGTAAATGCCCAGCGTGCTTCTGCTCGCGGGACCGGACGGGCCGTCTCCAGGCCAGCGCTGGGGGCCAGCAGAGGCAGGGGCAGAGAAGCCAGAGCTGGCAGAAGCCGCCCCATGTCTAGGAGGCCAGGGCCGCAGAGGTAGGGAAGGAGTCGGGCCAGAGGACCGCTCCAGCGCAGCTGAATACATGCGTTCACCTGGACCTAATCGGTTCAAACCGCTGTTTCAGACCCCATCTGCTTATCTCGGGCGAAGTTTGGGGACCGGCCCGGGCTCTATTGTGAGGCCATCATTTTGCAAATCTATTCCCGTCACTGTGAGCATTATAGCAGATGTCAGACAGAGGAATCCGAGCTGTCAGGGAACGGCGGGCTTGAAAGGAGGGGCAGGGGCGACAAGCCGGCAAACAAAACAGTCGCCCCTGCCACAAACGTAAACAGGGGTGTTTGTCACAGCGTTTTCCCACATCACCCAAGAATCCCAGGAAGAAAAAAGCAAAGGGGGTGGGGTCGCGGTAACAATGCAGAAACAGGACCCACCAAGTTCATCCCCTCCCAGTGGAAGGCTCTGGAACCCAGCCCCTAAATTCGTCTTTCTCTGCAACAGAGATTAAATTTTGCTCATCTTCCAGGAGAGTGTCTAGTAACGTGAAAACCGGCAAGCTAAGCTGCAGGCTGGGCAGCGCTGTACGGAGGTCAGGGTTGCCAGCGATTTTGCTTTTTTCTTTTTATCAACCCTGCCCATCCGCATGGAGACCAGCAAGCCCTAGGGTGCTGTCTGAAGCAGGAAGGGGCACACAGGTCTGGCCCGTCAATGCTGCAGGCCTACAGTCAGAGCATCAGGGTGACTGGGAGGCTGCTCGGAGCAGCAGGACACGGCACGGGTTACTTCCCTGGACAGAAGTTTTCTGGGTTTTCCGTTATCACAAGAAAGCAAAAGGTTGAGTTTGGAGACGAAGGAGTTGGCACAGCTGCTCTTCTGCCAGTCATCATTTCAGTGGTTTGAGCACATCCTTCTCATTACCTTTGGGGAAGAGAATACTAACCTGGGAGCTACAAAAAGTTAGCATTTGTCGTATCATATTTATTGGGGAATCAGAGCAACTCCCTTCAGTCCCTGCCCAGCAGCCAAGCCATCAGTGATTCTGCTTGGAGACCAAAGCCCTTGGTCCAGTGAGTCATGTGAGGTCTGGGTTGAAAAGAGACAGACTTCTAAAAAGGGCACCTTATTTCTTTAGGAGTGTTCCTTTAACCCACATCTGAAAAGTTGGAATCACAAAGCATGATGGGATTGAAGTATATAGGACTTAGGCCGTGATATCTGCTGGGGAAGTCTGTTTTTTAATTTTTATTTTTATTCGTCCATATGTGCAGCAGACAGTGATTGCATCCGTCAAGGGAGCTGGAGCCTGTGCAGAGCACATCTTAATTCTCCTTTCCATCCTCTTCCCCTCCACTGACCCCCTCTCATCCCCATCTCTTGGCGCTTTCCCCTTTGCAAAAGTCTTATCTCCTGCTTTCTGTTATCTTATATCTTGCCCTTTATTCATATTTTGAATTTCTCGTATAAGAGAAACCACTTGGTGTTTAAGCTTGTGTATCTAATTTATTTCACTTAACATTATGATCCCCAGGTGCATCCATTTGCCTACAAATGCCTCAAGTTTGTCCTTCTTTATGGCATAGCAGTACTCCATCATGTGTAAATACCACATTTGCTTTATCCATTCATCTGTTGATAGGCATATAGACCACTTCCAATACTTAACTATTGCTATGGTTGATACATTTTGTCAACTTGAGGAGTTTAGAAGTTTAACTGAGAGACTCAGCAGGGAGCCAGGGTTCTTACTTTGTAAATATCCTCATCCTGTGCAAGAGGAGGGCACAGAGAGTCTGTGAGTGCTGCACCTGCCCTGGGAGGGGGCGTGGCTTGTGTACAATATAAGGGAGGAGAAGAGGCCCCCCCTCTTTTGCTCTGGCTGCTTTTGCTGGCTGCTGCCTTGAAGTGTTTGGGGAAGAGAATACTAACCTGGGAGCTACAAAAAGTTAGCGTTTGTCGCGTTGCCCCTGTACCACGCCACCCTGCCTTGGAATCAGCTGAGTATGGATGGAAACCTCCACAAACTGTGAGCTAAATAAACCTTTCCTTGCTTCATTTTTGGTGTTAGGTATTTTGTCCCAGCAATAAGAGAAAAGTAACCAAGACAGCTGTTATGAGTTATGCTGTTATAAACATGAGTATACATGAATCACTAGAATACAGTGTCTTTAACTCTTTAGGGAAGATACCTAGACAGGAAATTGCTGATCCAGTAGACTTTCTAATTTTAGTTCTTTTGCCAGAAACTTGTGCAGACAGAGGGGTGAGGGTGGCCTCTCTGTAAAGCATCAACTTTGAGTCAGTCACTAACCAGAGCTTTAAATAGGAATCCTGGGTCATCACATCCTGCTCTGCGTTTCACAGAAGTCACTTTCTTTACACGGTGCTTCCAGGCAGCCAGACAGACGTGAGCGTCTTCAGCACGCGGCTGGGAAAGTGAGGCCCTCGAGAGCCTGGACTGCAGCTGTGTTTTCCGAGCCCAAACACCAGGCCTCCCCACACTTAGGTCTGCAAAGCACCCCAGCTTCACGTTCACGCCCTCAATGCAATACCATGAAGACGTGGAGGAGACTGCTGATGAAGGCTGAGAACACGTTTATAGCATGTGGCGGGAAACGCTAGGCCTCCGTGGTGTGTGATCCCAGTCCACTGCCAGGCGGACTCACTGAGACACCTCGAGTAGAAAAACGTACAAAACTTCTCACTGCGGTCATCATGGAGTGATGAGAATTTTACTGTCCCTTCTCTGCTTGATTTACACTGAACGCGTTTTATACAAGAAAAGTAAAATAGTGCAGTGCCCTCCAGGAAAAAAGTGTATCTTTGATTGCTAGTAAACATCACAAATAACGATCTAAATAAGAAAATGGAAGACAAGAGGAAAACAGCTGCGTTGTCCTGCTCAATGCTCACCGGCTGACATTAGTCCTCGGAACACTTCCAACTCTCAGCTCTGTGACCTGCGGGCCAAATCACACTGCCACCTGCCAGTTGAGCGTCACACTTACTCAATTGTCACTGGGACGTGTGCCCTACTAACTAGGGACAGAATACAGAAAAACAGAGACTACCAGCCTCAGCGTTACAGTGGGTTCTGGCTCTCAGGCCTCCTCGACCCACGGACATGACCGAGTCTGACAAGAGGTCACTCGCGACCACCCGCGGCCCCAGGGAAGGGAAGAGGCTGATCACGGGACAACAGGGAATTGTGTCCTCGGGCCATGCAGACACCGATGCCAGTCCCGCAAAGGTTCAGCGACAGCTCAGTCCTGCCCAGGAAGCGACTTCTCTGAGACAACTCGACTGGCGGAGGGGCTTCCTCTGGCTGCGTCTCACACCACTAATGATGTCAATGAATCTTCAGCCAAGGATATTAACTTTCCTAACAATGGCGGTAATGTCCTCTGCCTCGGTAATTGCCACACCGACTGGACACGGCATCATTTGTCATAGCTGAAAACAGCAAATTCGTTTGGGGGCACTTGGGTTTTTCTTAAATTGTCTCTTCAGCCCTGCAGTCAGGAATTCGCTCTGACGGGACGAGGCTGAACACTGGCTCCTCAGGAGCCTCTGGGCTAATGTGATTTCCCGAGCCCGGCGCGCTCGGCAGCTGCCCTGGGCTTCATTCTCACTCTTTCCCCTCTGTGTCGCGTCCTCATGGGTCTCGGGGAAGAAACGTCTTCTTTCTGGTCCCCATGTGCCACAGAAAGCCCTCTGGACGACCCCACGGCCCTCTCAAACAGCAAAGCTGGGGACAAGGGTGGCCCGGAGAGCCACAGAACACACTGCACGTGGCCTAGTTGGCGCCCGAAGCCACGGGTCCAACGCAGGACTGCCTGAGCTGACATCCGCGCAAACGCAGGCTTTACACTGAAATCCACAAAGTCCACTTTCTGTGGGTCAAAAAACCTCAAGCAGTGACAATCTGGTTTTATATCGTCATGCAGTGCTTGTCAGGTTACAAATTCTCCCACCACAGGGTCAGATACGGATTCCCCGGACATGTCTGTCATTGGTTAATGTCCTGCCCTACTTCTCCATAAATGAAAGGTCACCATCTGTGTGTCTGGGCAGAGACATGCATCTTGTGGTCACCTGGGCCTGAACACCAGCCCAGCACTTAGTCACGGTGTAGACAAATCTTGCTTTCTCGGAGCCTCAGTTTCTTCATCTGCAAAATGGGATGTGGGATCTACTTTCAGAGTCACTATGCAAATTGAATGATGACTATGAAGTGTTCGTGTCTTGTCTGAGCATATGGTGGGAGCCAAACTAATCTGATTCTTTAACTGGACACCAAAAAAATATACTGCAAACTTATTGTCACCAAAAAGTTTATGGAACTTACATTCTAGCAGCCATTATATTATACTGTTGTTTCATGAAAGAAATCTGATAGCTATTTAAACCTTTTTTCTTATAGAACTATTTTCAGGTCATCCAAGAGATAGTTAGGATTCAGATAAGTATCACAGAAATTATTCAGAAGTTCTGTACATCTGGCTTGCATCCTCTGGGAAAAGGGGAAAGAGGAAATGTTGACACTTTCAAAACCACCATTGTCTTCCTTTCGTGTAAGTGTGTTCCCAAATACCTAACGAGACCAGCGCCCTGCCCACAGCCCTGGCCCCTTAGGAGAATTCCAGCACTGCCCCCAGCACTGTTTACTACACGTGAGGAGCTGAGGGCAGGTGATCAGTTGCAACCTTGACTCACGAGTGGAACAAGTGAGGTCCTTCACTCACTTATTCTACAAATATTTACCTCACATTTGCTGGGCCCTGGTCACCACCCTGCAGTGGCAGGGAACCGCCCTTTGCCCTCGAGAAATTTACAGCACACCTGGAAAGGATGCAAAATGCAACTTCAGGAAACTGTAACAAATGCTATGACGTGCTCTCTGTGGGTCTCAAATCTCATCCCGTCCTGTGAGCAGAATCACTCACTGTGCTTTTGTTCATTCAGTTTTTTCAAGAATGTCCATGTAGCTTTCAGCCTTGAAACACAGAAACAGTATTTCCCTCATAAAAGAACAAACTGGCTACTATTCAGTCTAATAAAGATGGGGTCTCTCCCTGGGGTGAAAGTGGGGTAGGCTGACCTGCACATTATAAGAGTCAGGTGCCCTAAGTTTGAGTTCCTCTCTTCCCTGTGTCATAACCCTGTGTATGTGTGAGTGTCCCCTGGTCCCCATGAACTCACCCTTTAGAAACTCAGCACAGGAAACCAATACACAGACATAATAATACTCTGGTGACTGCTGTCTCTCTGATACCAAGCTTTCTTTTACCTCTGACACAGGAATCTTGTGCCCTCAAATAGAACTTAAGAGACTGTGGTTAAGGTAACATTTTAGAGTAATCTTTACAGAGGTGGGGTCCTGAAGGATTGATAGAATACACGTATGGAAGGAGAAGGAACATGGTCCCTGATGGAACCACTGGTATAAGCAATGTCTAGTGAGTGACAAGACTGGTAGGCTCACTCAGGGAACTGTGAGTCATCAAGTGGACTTGAAGGAGGCAAGATGGGAAGCAGAGAACTTTTGTT
Organism: Dolichotis patagonum; assembly: GCA_004027295.1. Taxonomy (NCBI): domain Eukaryota; kingdom Metazoa; phylum Chordata; class Mammalia; order Rodentia; family Caviidae; genus Dolichotis; species Dolichotis patagonum. The sequence goes on along the minus strand of PVJX010011995.1, from coordinate 1,859 downwards.
GCCAGGTCATGGAGGCTAGACATGATTCTAAGAGTTAAGAGAGGACTCTCAAAACGCTTTAACTGAGTAAGCAATACCTTGGATTTACTCTTCAGGAAAACCAAGATGGCGGCCTCGTAGAGAATGGTTTGGAGAAGGGCAAGGCTGGAAGGTGAACGAACACAGGCAGCCATGAGATGCTGAGGGCCTGAAACCTGCAAATAGCAATGGAGATGGAAAGAGGTGGACCCGAGAAGCCCTGATATTTCCTCACATCAGTAGGACTCGGTGGTTGGCAGGAGTAGGGGTGGGAAGGTCCAGATGCCAAGAGGGAGTCAGTGATGAGTTTGAGATGCCCGCAGCTCTCCCAGTGGGAAGGTCAGAGGTGCAGGGTCAGGAGTCAATCTCGGGGAACACAGCTAGGTGGAAATTTCAGCTTAGGATTCCTTCAAACACAGATGTCAATGAAAGCCATGGCCATGGCCGTGACTGAGTCTAGTGAGGGAAGTGGACAGAGTGAGGGATCACACGGCAGAGGACAGGTGAGTGGCACAGACCAAAACCACCAGCTCCAAGATATCTGGACCGACTTCCCTCTGTGTTCTGCTTTCCTCCCTGGCTCTTGTCACTTCTCAAGAATCCCAGGATCCCAAGTCACTCATCTCTCAAATTCCCATCCCATCAAATCCTGAGGTCTTCCCTTGCCCTCTTAAGATTCCAGCTTATCCCCTAGGCCCCTGGCCTCGTTCCTTATTTTATCTTTTATCACTTTCTAACATGTCATTGCTTTGCTTTTAATTTGTTGATTGTCCCTGATCCGATGAAAATCTATGAGAGTTTTATGCGTTGCAATATTGCCATCTCCTCTGTGGTCAGCACGGTGGCTGGCCCATGGCCCATGAACGGATAGTGAGTACATAGCCCGTAGCACACGTCATTCGTTCAGTGAATAAATAAATCAGAATGATACTATGTTTCATTTCATCAGAAGTAGAACTTGGTGTTTGCCATTTTGCTCTCTCTAGCAAAGGCAGCTTCTACGTGATAGTACAGAAGGAAATCTCCCCTTTGAGGAGCAGGGCATGGTTCCATTATTTAAGGACATGGTTGAAAATTAGATAATTTGAATTTTCAAAGTTTATGAGAAAAATCGAGTAACACCTAGTGAATCCCCTGGGAGAAAAAAGAACAGGGTGGTTTGACTTCCATGGCCTGAATGATACCGGAACTGATCTGACCCAACACTTCTAGAGCTGGCAGACACGGTGTGGGGTTCCCGGGAGTCACACCTCCCCCGAGAGTAGGCTGTGCTTCTCCAGCACATAGAGTGCTTGGCCCTTCCGAAGCCTCTCCCGTCCAGACCTGCCGGGCAGCGGATGCGCAGAAGCCTGAGAGGGCGGATCGGCCCCCTCGGAAGCCAAAGCCCCTTTTCCCTCTAAGCTGAGATAGACTGAGCACATCTTCCTGAGGGAACTGAAACAGGTTCTTTACAACACCCATTTCCAGGGCGATGTGAGGATGCTAGCAACAGGGCCAGTAACGGGCTGAGCAACACAGTTCCCCAGCCTAGAGTTCCTAAGCCCTCCAAGGAGCTGAACAGTATACAGCTAGCCAATTTAAGAGAGAGAGATCCTACTAATCAGACATGAAAGGTCATACTCGAAAAAGGAGGGTTTGCAGAAGAATTAATATTGGTTGTATACAGAAGATAAAGGAATAGGCAATTTAGTTTAATAAAGCAGAGAATGGCCAGAAAGGTCAAGTGCTACAGGAAAAAACAAATGAAGAAATAAGAGATCACAGATCATCTTAGCCAGCGGTCACCAGGAGATCATAGGGACAGAAGTCAAACAGCAGTGGCAGGTGAGCCAGTGGAGAGG
>PVJX010011994.1:0-51737 GCA_004027295.1 Dolichotis patagonum | reverse complement strand
TGATTCCTGCTTCTTCATTCACATACTTTATTCTTAAGTTATAGATCCTCTTGTCATCTTCCAGTCTTTGTATCTTTACTGCCTGCTCCCTTGTTATTTTTAAGAGATCTTCCCTTTCATGACCCCACATTGCAAGCCTGTGTTCAATTTTTAATAGTCTATCTTTGGTTTCTTTCAAGCAGTTTTGCCAGCTTTCTATGGAGTCTTTAGTTTCCTAATAATCTCTTTTCATGAATTCTAGGTTTTTCCTGAATTCTAGGTTTCATGAATTCTAGGTTTTTCTGAATTCTTCATTAAATTTTTCTCTCCATTTGTGCTCCTCCATTCTTCTGTCTGTGCCTTCTTGAGAGGTGCCCAGCCCTTCTTTTATTAATCTACTTATCTCTTGTTTAATTTGAATTAATATTTCAGTTTTGGTCCTGCTTACAAGATCTTGAATATATCTCTTTATGTCCGCTAATGCTGTGTTTGATGTTGCATTATTGCTGCCCTCAATCTCTTTTGTGTTTACCTCTCCTGGATCAATGTTCTCAGGGTTGGGGGCTGGGAGTTGTTTCTTATTTCTCCCTTTCGTCATGTTTTTGGTTCCTTCCATACAAGTGTACAGTATAATGCCCAGACCCTTTTCTTGTTGGTTAAGGCTCCTCTAGAGGGCGCAGGCCAGGAGCTTTAGCCCTCTTCAATAGGTTATCAGAGATTAGAATTCACCCACAGGCAGTGTGCGCTAGCTCCTCCCCTCCGGGCCAGTCAACCCCTGCAGGCCTTCACTATGTCAGCATGCACTGATCTCAGGGAAGTATTATTGTAGCAACTCACTGTCTCCCTGCCAGGGGCGCAGCCTAATCCAAGCAGATCCCACCAATCCGTTAGGCGAGGGGAGCAACCAGCTGAAGCCACTTCCTTATGGAGTTAGGGCTGTCCTGCCCAAATCCAACATGTCGTCCAGTCGGTTTCCCCTTTCCCATGGGAGGGTCTTATTCCCATCACTCACCAAGTCCCCGAGAACTGCTGGGCTCCCCGACCTCCGACATCAGCCCGGCTGCGGTGGGAATTCACGGTGCCTCTGGGTGGGTCATGTGCAGAGCCGGTCCAGGCGAGCTGCACGCAGGGCTGTTCAGCTCCGCATTCCAGCGGCTCAAGCCAGTCGCTTTGGCTCGGATCGCTTGTTCAGGTCGGGCAGGAATTCAGGCGGCTCGAGGAGGGTGCCGTGCTCGCTGATCTTATCTTCACTAATAGTACCTCCAGGACCTCATATTCGAATGGTTTTATTTTTTTGCACTTTAGTTTCTTCATGGGTTGTGAGAGTCCATCTCTCTCTGTTTGGGTCTCTCCAGGGTGTTTTATTCTGGCATTTGAGCTGTCTCTCTCAGAGAGGGTCCCTCTCCTGCTACCTACTGGTGTGCCATCTTTGGACTTCTCTCCCACTCTCTAGATCTTAATTTGCCACTAGCTTTAACCTCAGGGAAATTGCTCCATAAATAGTATTTTTGGTTTCCTGGAAAATCATTCAGTTTGACTAGTTCTGTAGCTCACATTTAAGAGAATCCAGCAACTGTCTTCATATTTTGTCTTAAAAGGCCCAGGCTAGTACTTTGGAAGAAATCTTTCATGGAATCCCCCATTGTTTGACCCTATAGATTTAGCCTTCCACAGTAATCCTACTAAGGTGTGACTAGAAATGCAGAGTTATACTAGAGCCACCTGATCCCCAAGTACATGATCTGTTGGTCACCATATGTAGAATTACAAGACAATACTGTTGCTGTTTATATTTACTGGTGCAGAAGTAATTGGGTTGGGCTAACTTGTGTCTAGAGCTAGGTATCCAATGCAGTAGCTGCTATCCACGTGTCTATTTAAATTTAAATTTTGATGATTTAAAATTAACTACAATTTAAAATTGAGTTCATTAGTTATACATCCACTTTTCAAGTACGTAGTAGCCATATATGACCATGCTGGAGAGCACAGATACAGAATATCTCTTTCGGAGCAGAAAATTCGTTTTGACAGGGCTGGTATAGTTATTTGCTTTCCCAAGCTTTCCAACGCACAAATTCTCTTCCTGTTTTTTGCTAAGTCAGTTTTTCTAAGATAAATACTGAGACTACTTAAACTCCATAATAAAAGGAAGTAGGATTTTATTCACTTACTATTAGAGATAATAAAACATATCTGTTTCTAAATGTTAATATGGATATGAATCACCCAGAGATTTTATGAAACTGTAGGTTCTGATTCAGCCAGATCTGGGTGGGAGAAGGTAATTCTGCTTCAGGTCAGCCAACTATACCTTTAATAGGGAGGCATCAACAGATATGACTTGTGAATTTGAATCTTACTGCTGCACAGAACATTAGGGAAATAAATGCACCAAGTGAATTCTACACAGAAAGACAAAAGTAAGCTGAAGGCAATATTCTCATGGTCTAACACCAGAAGAGTGAGGCTACCCTTCCCCACCCTGACTCTTTAGTGTGAATATGGTGTAGCAAAGAAAGATAAGCTATCAAATCCAGCCGAGTTAAGGCTGTACTCTGCAGCCACACTGTTCAGATTTGATTCTTGATTCCATCACTTTTTGGCTCTGTGTCCTAATGCAAATGATCACTAGGTCTCTATTTCCGTATCTGGAAAACAGGAATAACGCTAGTATAATTTTTCACAGAGCAGTTGTTAGGCCTCAGTGTGTTATATCAGCATTAGCAGACAAAAAATGCTTAGAATAATGCCTGTTATATCATAAGCATTGTATATGGTGGTTAAGTCAATTAGTGAATGCTACAATTTTTTATTTTAAAAAGGAAAAAACATAGGAAAAACAAAAACAAACAAAAGAAATAAACACAATAACAACAAAAGCAATATAGGATTTCAAGATAAGATGATAAGAACTTAATAATGATTGTTATATTGCATATTGTTATCTTCAAAAGAGTTGCTCAGATTACCAGATATACGCATGCAAAACTGATCGGCCAATATGAGCATTAACTATTCCTTTCATTGAACTAATAGAATTAGTGGTACAATTATAATAGCTATCTTGTGTGTGTATACATTTTTGTATTTTTTTCCTTTTCCTTTCCTTCTTTTCTCCATTCCCCCATTCTAGTTGTTCTTTCCCTTTGAGCAGTTTCTTTCCCTTTCATAATATCTATTGTACCTTTTGGATGTTATTTACTTGTTCAGTTTTTTACACTAGGGAAACAGTATGGTGTTTACACATGTGAATCTGATTTATTTCGCTTATGAGTATAGTCTCAAATGCACCCATTTACCTATAAAACCCCAAGTACTACTCAGCTATGAATGCCGCATTTTCTTCTAGACAAACATGTATGACTTACGCTGGATTAGACCAGTTGTATATTATTCAACTCTAATGATAATTCACTAATTCTGCTAATCTCTCTTTTTGTGGATTAAAGAAGGTATAGGAAGTATGAGACAATGTTTTTGATGAAAGGTTGGATTCACAAAGCACCCCGAGTTTTGATAAAAGTGAAAAGGTGATGGCATTGAAAGGTGGGCTCATAACTGACAGGAATGGTCCAAGAAGGCCCAAAGTGGTCTGGTGCATTTCCTGAAGACAACAGCTACTGGACAGCACCCTGGTGACCTACACTAAGTGCTACCTTCTTGCCTACCTCCTTTAAGGGACCATTTTCCTACTGGTCAAGATTGGTGTACAAATCTACACGTGGAATTTGCAAGTTTTGTAGAATCTATCACTTACACATGAAATATTGACCTTCCATTTGTGGAAACAAAATGTGTATGAGTTATTGAAAAGAATTTGTCACAGGCTTGTTCCTGATAGTGATCATTTTTTCTCTTCTCACCCCAAAGCAAAGAGCCCAGCCAGCAGCGAGTAAAAAGATGGGGCTTCTCTTTTGACGAGATATTGAAGGACCAGGTGGGGCGTGACCAGTTTCTACGATTCCTGGAGTCTGAATTCAGTTCAGAAAACCTCAGGTAAAGGTCGGTCTTCAAGGTTTAAACTGTTTGCAGAATGTGTGTGAAGGGATTTGCAAAACCACTCGCCACCTCTGTTTCTCAGCAAAATACTATTAGGATTAAAATTCAAATTCCGGCTGATCTAGATAAGGTTGAAATGAAGAACAAATTAAAATGTGTAAATGTGTCGCTACCATGATATCACTTACACCAACATCAGCATTCTTTTTTTAGTTCTGTAAGTCTGGATGACATTTGTTCAACTACCTGGAAACATGCCTTTGATAATAATTAAACAGGCAAATAAATGCATTTGCCGACACCATTCATTAAGTAAAATCAGAGAACCATGGAATTTCAGAGTGGAGCAGCAGCTCACATCTCTGCTCTCCCAGACTCCTAATCTGGATCCCTGGACTTCTGACAGATGAAATAGAAAAGAAAGGAGTCAACAGGTGAATTTCAGAACTCCAAAAAGCCATAGTAAATATCATTCAATAACTGGAGACATGACATATGCAATATAATCAAACTATATAGTGGCTATTTAAATTGAAAAACATTATTATAGCAAAAATCACATTACCATTAATCCCCTTCAAAACACTCCCCTTTTCTTTGATTGCATGTATCCTGTCATTCTTGCCACATTCTGAAGCAGCTCTAGAAGTTCTCTTTCATGAGTGTCTTTAAGAGGTGTGATAAAAAATATATAAACAATGTGTTATATTAATATATTAATAAATGCATGTTAATATATTAATACATATTATATGTTTCTTCTGCCCAGTGCCATCCAAGACAAAGGCAAACTTGAAAAAAAATTACAGTGTGTCCTCATCCACCTTATTCACCAGTTCTGGCGCTGTGAGGCCTCAGGTCTGTCCCTCAAAGTAAAAAAGACCATGAAAGCTAAACATTTTGAATTGATTCAGGACATTAAGGCAACCACAGCAGCACAAATAAAGATACTCACAAAAGAGACCTTCCAGAATGCTTCAGAAAGTGGAAAGAATGATAAGTGTGTTCAAAGTGAAGGAAAGTATGGGGGGGGCGGGTAAAAATTTAAGCATTCATCGTATTTTTCAGTCACACCATATTCAAGCTAATTGAAACATGTTTTGTTTTGTTTTTTCTGTTGGGGAGAATTCTATCAACTCCAGGTGATAATTATTCTAATTATCTGGTGTCAGAATACCTGTTTGAATTATTGTTTCTGTTGGTCCATAGTGCTTTATAGGAGAAATGCATTAGTAATTACTATTTAACTGGGAGGAAAGGAACACTCAGAATATGGAGCCTAATATAATAGGAAAAGAAGGCAATATATTAAAGAAAAAAGTACTTGGTTATGAAAAATTATGGAATTTTGTATTTATTCAGTCATTTATTATGCTAGATGAAAAATCAGACTTAGGGAAATGTGACTTATCTAAGACCTCTTAGAGATTTTAGCAAATTAATGACTTCCATGGATAAGAGGAAAATTATTTCCCTGCCTCCCAGGTTCTCTTTTGTTTACTGGATTAATTTTCATATTCTAGAGCTATTTTCCCATAGTTTTAATAATTTTTACCTTTTTAGCTTCAAAATAAGACCATAGATGGACATAACAACACATTTCCGTATCCCTAGCACTTGGGAGACTGAGGCAGGAGAATCGCAACTTTGAGAGCTGTCTAAACCACATGGCAAGACCTTGTTTTAAAAAATGAAAAAAGGTATAGAAGATACTTCAGGCAAAGTGCTATCCTCGCAAATATTAATATACCAAATCCATGCCGTACGCTTGAAGGCAGGAACCACTTCAATCCCATACATCAACTGGATGGTGTTTGTGACGCATCTATGTGATACCAAGCCCACCAGCATGGGCTGAGGGAACCAGGACAGTCAAGATGCATGATCTTTGCCTGCAATGACCTCATAGATTCTTGAGGAAAAAACACAAGAAATAGTTAATTCTGTAATGGAGTATAAATAAGTGTAAACTCTAAAACCATTTGCAAGGAGAGAGGAATCAATGTTAAGTCAGAGTGGACAATAAGCTAGACTTTGAAAGGTACATGAGATATTGATAAAGAAGCAGAGGGAATATGCTAAACTGGGAGACTGAATTAATCAAGGGGGGCAGTTCCACATTGTGAACTCCCAGGAAAATATGTAGATCCCAACTAACTGTATATACCGATGCTTTCTAGGCATCCCTGTATCTATTATAAACTAGATAAGGTTGAATATGTTATTTTCAGGCTACATAACAGAGTTAGGTGTTATTCTAAACACATCTCAGAGCCTCAATTCAATTCTTAATGAAGTATTTGTAACTGAATCCTTGACCTCTAATTCCCTCCACTAGAGTGGCACTCGGACCAGCCTCCCAGGCTGTGTGGGAAGCAGACTCCTCTGCGGCCACCTTGATGCACCCAGAGGGCACCTCTGTGTGACCAGCTCAATCCTGGTTTCCACACCAGCACAGTCCCGAGGAGCTGTACCTAGGAGTCCTCACTCCTGCCCACTTGAGTCCCCAACGTGCAGTGATACAGGGGCCCCTTTCCCTGACTCTTTCTCAGCCCAGAAGTGGACTCAAACCCCTGTGCCACCTGCATTCTTATAGAGTTTTAAGAATGACCACAGGGTCCCATCACTGCAGGGCTCAAGAGTGTCTCCTGGCTCAGGCCCTGCTCAGCCCAAACTGGAGCAGTCATTCTGGAAAGCACACACATTAAGTCAGACCAGCCTCACAAAATATGCACAACACTAGGGGCACCGAGTGCACTGAGGAGTGTGTCCCTGGCAGGTGTTCAACAGCTCCTCCTGCCATTACCACTTTTGCCTCTGCCAGCCCCTTTCCGGGCGCCAGCAGGGCTATGTTTCATCTTGGGTGAGAGAATATGTATGGGCCTATGTGGCTGCGCTGGCCCCCAGCATGCATAAATCCAGACTTAAAGAAAGTCCCCTCTGATCTATGACAGGAAAGAGAATAAAGAAAATGGAATTGCAAAAAGAGGAAGTATAGCCCAAGGGCTTCTAAAATCCTCTCTGGAGGCCAAAGTCCATTCTTATGATATTCAGCATAATTAGGCATACAGAGGTAAACTCAGTCTTAAATCACACAACTTTAGGCCTCTTGTCACAAAGTAGCTGCTTCCTTTCCCTCTGTGTTTGGCCACAGATACTGGCTCAGGACCTGGCACAATCCAGGTCTCAAGGATTCAGAGCTGATCATACCTTGTGCTTTGCAAGGAGGAGGATGCGTGGGCAGGCAGATGCCCCTCCACTGTGGCCTCTGTACACCGTGGCTGCTGAACGTTGTATGATGTGGCACAGCTTGAGGACCCACCCATCTGTTGTGCTGGCCATTGCACTAGTCAGACATGTGTCACTGTGACCAAATACCCAAGAAAGTCAACTTAGAAGAAAAGTTTATTTTGGCTCACAGTTTCAGTCCATGATCACTTGGCTCCATTTCTTTTAAGCCCGTAGTGAGTCGAAAACATCGCCTGGGCCAAGGACCAGATATAACCCCATGGCCATGTCCTCATAATCCACTTCCCTTCACCTGGGTCCTGCCCCTTCATTTCCATCACCTCCCAATATCAGTGGAGGTGGAGCCCTCGTGATCCACCTTCTGAAAGCCCTGCCTCTGAACATACGAAAGTTGTGGGGGATAGTTTCAACCTAAACCAAAATAGCTGAGGTTAAGTCCTCATCCCTATTGCCCAGGACTGCTCCAGGGCACAGGCTACTGGCACCCAACAGAAGGGAGGAAAGGAGAGAGACTGACTAGAGTCCAACTGGGCGTGCTACAAAGTACCTGCACACTTTGGTGTTCCCATCTCCCTGCATTCTTCTAGCAGAGCATGTTTAGACTCAACCCCTTTCCTCAGCACACAAGAGTGGCCAAGAAGCCACATTTAAGCCAGAACTTCAACATGAGGAGCGGAGGAGCCCCGGAGTGTCACCTGGATCTTTTAAATGAAGAGGTCTATGATGATGGAATGAGATGGAGAGTCCCCTCTGATCATTTTGTTCTGGATGAATCTATGAGATGATTAAGAGCTGTCATCTCCAGGTGACACGGAGGGAGCACGGCCAGCAGCATATCTGCTGTGGCCATCTGTGACAGACGCTGACTCTCTTTCCCTTTCCTATCCCACCCAGAGCCAAGTCCAGTGCTCCATTCTTACCAGCTGGACCCACGGAGACAGCTGTATGCTGGGCACTGTTGGAATTTAATTAGCTTCTCACCCACAAGGCAGGTGACTCATAGTCCTGAAGCAGGGAGTGCCACGAAGCTGGTGACCTCGTCCTCCCTGCTCTGTACATTTGCCAGAATGGTGACGGCCACCCCTTACCACCTGCCATGACCTCCATCCAGTCTTCTCTATGCCAGTTTCTACTCCCCACTTGACACCTTCTGCTGCATGGCAGGGCATGAGTTAAAAATCAAAACCTGCAGTAAAGAGTGTCCCCTGTACATTTTTTATGAGCTGTAATGTCTCCTGAGAGAATGTAGTTGTTCTTCTAACCTGCAGATTGATGATGCGAGTTCCACATCGTGTCAGCTGAAGGGAGAAGCAATTAAAAGAGAGAACCGTGTGTGTGTTTGGGGGGTGGGAGCACCAGGTTTGCCTAGATAGCTCTGTCCTAGCATTCCCCCAAGTCCTAGGAAACCTCAGAAGGTTCACTAGGCCCTGTGGGATCCCCCTCTAACAAAACACATGATGAGTCAGAACTGAGCTGCCCCAACAAATCTGCAGCCGTTCAGCGACTGCCTGGGGAGCACAGCCCAGCTTGTGCCCAGCTGATGGTGGTTGCTAAATGGAGGGACCCAAGAATTCCAGCCCCAACAGGCACCAAAGTCAAGTTTAGCCTATTGTTTTGCATCTCTGATTGACCAGCAGAGGGCACAGAAACACTTTCTTCTGCCATGGAGTTTGCTTTTCTATGGCAATGAACCCAAAGCTGTAGTTTGTAACCCATGAAGATCTTAGTTTGTTAAAAGAAGCTCAGCTGAGGGGCTTCCTGGACCTCCAGGCAGCTTGAAAAATGATCTGTGACTCATATTTCTCTGGCTCCACCCAGCCTCAAGAAGCAAACCCCACCTCTACTCCTCAGCGTCCAGGGAGAAATGGGACCGCCTGAAGCAGCCCTGGGACTGCCCTTGAGTTCTATCCACTCACTGTTCACCTGGCTTTGCTCCAGTGGCTCCTGGGCCTCGCTGCCCTTCCCTGAGTCCAGTTTCCCCACTTGCCTTCACCTCTAAGCCATCACCAACAGGCAGATGCTGGCACAGGCTACCTGCCTCCTGCTGCTCTGATGATTGGCAGCACCTTGGGATGAGGCAGGACAGGTGGTCTCCCCAATACCCTGGAGTCTTGGACCTGCCAGTCACCATGACCCTCTGCTGCCAGTGTGAGGGCTTAGTGCAGGATGGGTGAATTTGACGCTGCTGCTGGCATTTGACTCCCCACCGCATCCTCAGAGGAGCTGTACCTGCAGGCTTTTGATAAGAGCAGCCGCTTTGCAAGCTTCAGTGGGCCTCCCTTCTGCAGTGGCGACGCAGAGATGCTTTTGTGGCTGCTTGGTGGGAGAGCAGAGTGTGGCCTGAGCTCTGTGGGGCTGGAAGATGGCAAACACAATCTGAAGCCTGTTCTGAATTTCAAATTGGCACTGTGATAGTAAACACGTATGGGATGTCAGTATGCTGTTGTGACAGCATTTTTGCTGTCACCTGGGAGGGACAAGGCAGGTCATCTCCAAGGCTGACAGAAGGCTGGGCTGAGTCCTGTGTGTGCAGGAAGAGAAACCACTGTGGTGGGCGAGTCACCCCATCCTCCCCTCCCCTCCCCCACTCTCCATCTCCTCCTCCCCTCAGCCTCTTCCTCACCTCCTTCTCTGCCCTGCCTATTGTTTCCTCTTGTGCTTTTTTTAAATCTTGGATTTATCTGATGAAGGGAACATTTTCATGAAAAAGTTTGTTGAATTTGATTCTGAAGTTTGCAAAGACATCAGCTCCAGACCTTCTCTGTAGCCAGAGGAGCAATGTGCATTAATGTGGCTCCCAAATCCTTCTACAAAGGTTCTGGAAGCCTCAGGAGCCACAGGGGCTTTAGGGCCTTCTGTAGGGGTGCAAGGACTGGAGAATTTCTGCTCAGAGCAGACTGGAGCAAGGAACAGACAGACAGAAGTTGACGTACCATATGACGGTGATACAGGAGGCAGGAAATCACCCATGTGTCATCCATTTGAGTGAGAAATTGCAGGGACCTGATAGACTGGAAAGGACAGTACACTGGCCCAGAAAGTTCCTTGCAGCCAGCGATTCAGCCCCTCAGAGGCGACTCCCCAGGCAGAGGTCATGGGTGTGCTTGTGGAAGACTGCTGACCTAGGCTTTGGTATGTTACCCCTTCCAGTCCTTCTCTCTGCAGGGCTGGGCTTTCGACATTGTCCACCTGCCAGTCAGACTGGTCTTGCGAGCAGAAAACACCCTGCAGGTCTCTCCTTGTCAGATGACCTTCTCCACCTCTCACCTCATGGCAGACCTTACAGGTAGACAGAGAGCCCCAGGGACACCAGGGAAAGGGGCCAAGAGGCAGAGGAGACAGGGGCATTTCAAGGGCTGAGCTGAGCAGTCCAACAGGTTAATACTCCTTGCAAGGCGAAGCCCTCGGGCTTCTGGTTAAACAATCACCCCTGCTCTCCTCTCCCCAGCAGCCTGGAGGTTGAGAGCCACAAGGACCTGCAACAGAAACAAGAAGGGTGGTGTGGAAGACCAGTGATGAGATTAGCAACAACTGCAGTCACTTCTGCACCATCCACTGGGAGGAGAAAGAGCTGAAATTTGAGGGACAAACTGGGCAGTAGGGAGCCTGTGCTGCCACTCCAATGCACCCCTCCACTCCCACCCAGGGGCATTTCAGAGTTAAGTGTGGAGAGGAAGGGTTTTTTTTTTTTTTTTTTCAGATCTGTGTCAGCTCCCTCTACCCACTCTGTGGACATTTCACAGGTGAAGAAAGATACACCTACAAAGTACAGCAGTTCTAGACTGCAAACCACAGCCAGGATGAAGGCAGGTCTGCACCTCCTGTCCCTCTGATCCTAAAGGGCAAGTCAGAGGAAAGGCTGGAGCCCCGCATTTCAGAAGCAAACACCGGCCGTGCCTCTCCCTGCGAAAACGGGGCTGCATTACCGCAGTTTGCCACTGAGTGGTGCCTTTGAGCCATGCACGTGGTTCCACAGACACTGAGGAGCCGCAGGAAAACATGTTAACATTTATTTATTTATTTATTTATTTTTAAACAAACAAACAAAAAAAACCCAAGTACATATTACTTTGGGTGAAATCTGAAGATAGATGTAATGCACTTCCCACTATGTCATGGTTCAGCTTTTTTCGTCCTCCCATTTCACTGACTAGATTACAGGTGCTATTCCTGTGACTCTGGGGTCCCCACAGCGCTGGACCTGTCCTCCTGTCTCACTGGGGAAACTGGCCTGCCCCCTCCCAGCAGCTCCCATGTCCCGCCCAAAGGCTGCCTGGGAACCATCCTCGGGATCTGGGACCTGCTGCCCTCAGCACAAAAGAGCTCATGGGCGGCTCTGCCAAGGGCAGCTTCCATGCAGATCCTGAGGGATTAGGGAGAGGCAAATGGAAGTGAGCAAAAGGTTTTTCTTTCTGGCACTCCCCGGAGAGGTCTCCCATGTATGCCCATCAGTTGTGTTCCAGATTAGCCTGCCTTCGATCTAAAATCATTCATTGCGTAGCTGCTTTACACCAAGCACCATCTTGAATGCTGACATTGTGAATGGCTCAATTTCTCCATCTCTCACATGAGTGGTTTGTTCATTTAAGCTCAAGGATTCTTTATGATTCTAGGATTCTACCTGCTTCTGTGACCTTTTCTTCATTTTGATAGTTCCAAGTGAGATCCTAACAAGATGTGGCAAAGGCACTCACACAGAGTAGACTGCAGTGGTTCTCGAGAGGGTGATTTTTGCATCCAGGAAAACATTTGGGTTATCATAACTTGGCTGTCGACATCTAGTCGAGTAGAGGCTGCATAACTTCCAGCAATGCACAGAGCAGTCCCTACCCTCCACCCATCCACCCTCACCACAAAGAATCATCCAGCCAGAAATGACAGTTGTGCGGATGTTGAGCTATCTTGATGCAGAGGAAGAGAAATCTCTTGTTGGTCACCCAAACCCCACTGATTTTTCAATATGGCTTCCATTTCCATCCTTCACCATACTGGGACAGTTTGTCCATTCAGCAATTCCCATAGACTGTGTGACTCTTGTAACAGCATCAGGGAAGGCTGGTGAGGGTATAGGGGGATGAGGGTCATGCTTCAGCCCTGGGACTATCTCTAGCTCTAGCAGGGTCCAGATGGAACTGACTGTTTCTTGCTTCCCTTCAGGTTCTGGCTGGCTGTCCAAGATCTCAAGAAACAACCCCTACAGGATGTGGCCAAGAGGGTGGAAGAAATCTGGCAAGAGTTTTTAGCCCCAGGGGCCCCAAGTGCAATCAACTTGGATTCTCACAGCTATGAGATAACAAGTCAAAATGTCAAAGATGGAGGGAGATACACATTTGAAGATGCCCAGGTTTGCTTCCACACAAATGGTTAGACTGCAAAGTGTTTCTTTGTCCACTTCACCACTCAAGCCTGTAACACAAGCCAACACGATGCATAGTTGGAATTTCAGGTTTTATTATTTATAAATTGATTAACAGGAACCATTCCAAATGGGTATACAATGAAGCTCCAATACGGTTTTCCTAGGTTAGCTTTATCACATAGAAATAGAAATTTGTAGTCACAAGTGATCCTCAACTCATGATGGATGAGATTATGTCCTGATAAACCCATCATAAGTTTAAATATCATTTATTGCAAATGCATTTAATATGTCTAGAAAAACTTAGCATACACAGCACAATGTAGAGTACTGCTTGTTTCCATTCCTGAGCATTTGACTGACTACAAGCTGTATGTAGCTCTCTACTGCCTGGCATCTCCAGAGAAGATCACCCTGCATATCTCTAACCCAGGAAAAGACGCAAATTTGAAGTACAGCTTCTACTAAATGCCTATCCTTTATGCACCATTGTAAAGTCAAAAAATCATAAGACAAAGACTGTACATGATTTATTTTTTCTATGAAATTCTCAAAATGTCTTTAAAAACCTGAAGTCTTGCGATAGGTCAGTAGTAGACTCTAGAAGCCATAATCCAACATTAGTGGGTAGAGTGAGCTGGCAGGGCCACCAGTCAATCCCACATCTGTCTAACTATGATGTTCACACGTATAAGCAGCCCTCTGCACTGCTTCCATAGTGATTCCAACTGTGTGCTTAATATTTTTTGAGCCCCTCCATATTCCAGGCCCTGGGCTATGTGCTAGAACAGCACAAAGAACAGACAAAAGCCCTTGTCCTCAACAGGTTATGGGATAATGTGACATACAAGTAATGGACAATTTCAACGGGATGAGAAGGGCCCCCAGTGAAGTGAACTCTAGGGTGAAATCAAGGTCACAAGAGGGACTTCCAGCCCTGCAGGGCACAGTTGGGACATTCACAGATGTTTATGGAGCTGGCAAAGCAACAGAAGCCACAGAAGCTAACCAAACAGCAAGCTTCATCTTGATGCCTGGGAGGTGCTATGTCTAAAGATAAGCATCGGATCAGTTTCTTATTTCCTGTCCCCTAATTTTCAGTTCTTCTCACAGGCCCATGCTCAGTGACAGGGTGTTATACTTTGACTCAGCTCCTCATTTCTCTCACCTGTGGAGTCCCCACTAAAGAATGTGGGTGGTTTTCTCTCCCACAGACATTATCTAATTTTGGAAACTTCATGTAGCTATGCCAGCGCAAATAATGGCAGGGGCCACAACCAGTGTCTCTGTTCATGTGTGCAACACTTCAGAATGGAAACCCTTACCACCCTGAGGCCCTCCTCACTTCTTCTTTCCCTGATTGTGGACTCCATGCAATGCCTGTGCTGGGAAGATTCAGTTCTGCAGAGCTCAGTCTCTGTCTTATGAATCAACAAACCCCTCATGCCCTTTGCAGCTTTGGAGCAAAATGTAGAATGTCGTGAGGACTCTCTTTTCTGATATATTTTGATATCTGTACATGTATATGCCCCCAAGAACCACGTTGGTATGGCTCAGGGAGGAGGTGATGGGGAAGCTCCATCATGGGCGGGTGATTTGAAACACAAACTCAACTCTCCATCATTCATGGGTCCCAGAAAAAGAAATGCTGGTCAGAACCATGATGTCCCCAGTCAGCATTATTTCTCAGAACATCACATCATGGGGAACTTGTTTTCATCTTTTATTACGGAAACTTAAACACATAGAAAAATGGAAAGAGCAAAGTCAAAAACTTTTATGCCCTTATCCAGCCTCAGCTACCATCAGTACATAACTCATCTCCTTTTAGCTGCTTCCCCACCATCCTTTTCACTTGCCACTTGGTGAAGAGTCTGGCCCTTTATTTTTAACATTACCACAACACCATTATCACAGCTTAACAATAATCTCTTAATGACACTAAATGTCAGACAAGTGCTCAAAATTATAGCAGTTCCATAAATGCCTTTAAAAAACTATTTATTTAATATCAGAATCCAGGTAAGTTGCACACATTGTAATCAATTGACATTTAAGTGCTCTTTAATATGCAGTTCCCTTCATCTTTCCTCACCTCCTCGTGACCTACGCAATGTATTTGTTGAAAGAATTGGATCTTTTATCCTGTCAAGATTTCCACAGTCTGGATTTTTCTGATTACAGCTCTATGGTGCTTTTTAACATGTTCTTATATCATCCATATTCCCTATACATCATTCCCTATACATCGTTTGCTTGGTTTCAATGTTTAATAAGATTTAAGTTTGATTCTTGTCACCAAAACTACTTCAGGGGTCTTGTAGTGTTTCTTTTCAGAAGGCATGTGACATCTAGCTGTCTCTTTTTGTGGTTTTTGGCAATGGTTGATGTTTATTGCTTAGGTCCATTAGTTAATTAGGGGCTACAGAAAGATGATGTTCTCGTTTTATTGTTCTCTCTTCATTTATTAACTGGAATACTTCTATAAAGAAAAACTTCTCTCAACCACTGTTTAATTAACTAGTCACACAGCTCATAGAAATAAGGTGAATAAATTTTGATTCTTTCCCTTGATAGTATTTTCTAGTTTTGAACATAGTAATTTACTATCATCTTCCTGATCAGAGGTTTTTTGTTTTTTAAAATATATTTGTAAAGTCATGAATTTAAACCTTTTTAATGTGTTTTAAACTCTTTTGCTTATTATATTTATTGATGCTTCAATAGTGCTATCTCTGACCATCTGATTCCTTCTGATAAGATTCTAGTAGTCTTTGATGTTTCCCAAATAGCAAGGAAACTAAATATTCAGGTTTGCCCTAGAGGTGTAACAAGCCATTTCTCAAATTACCCCCAACCCCTCTTAGGGGAAAATGGTTTTTAGAGGCTACAATCTAAATACTTAGAAGTGGTCCTTTTTCTTGGGTTTTATTCATCATTTTCAGTGAACATATTTAGGAAATATTTTGCTATTGTTTATAGTAAAAGTACATCATGAGTTAATAGTGATGTTTCAATTCAAATTCAGAAGTACAAGGGATGTTACTTAACCTCTTCTTTCTTATCTGTGACAACAATCTGGTTCTCAAGGATGATAATGTGATCGTTCATTTTCTTTCTTGTGTGTTACACAGAACAGTCTAAATGCCACAGTGACAATGTGGGCACAACAGTATGGTTATTGCCTCATTCTTTAACTGTTGTATAGTATTCCATTGTGTAGAGGCTGCATAGTTTAGTCAATCAGTCCTTTTTGGGGACATTTGTGTTGTTCTTAGTTCAAGGAAGATTTGATGAAAGAATATGAAAAGTTAGCACATTGTGTCTTGACAAGGTTTTGAACACCCAGCCTTCCCTAGGCTGAAGTTTTTCAGGTGCTTTCATGTACATTACAACCCATTTGAACAGCAGTGTTGTGAAGTATACCAGACTTGAAGACCTACACAGATGTATTTTCCTCATTATCTGTTAGGATTAGCCTCCCAAGAGTTCAATAGGGTGAAATTCCTATTTTCATCCTGTTCACTATTGCTTCTTCAGTGTGTTTCCACCATAAATATACAAAGTGCTTCTTACTATCAGAGTGACCTCTGACAAGTCATTGAACCCCGAGTTTTCCTTTCCTCCTCAGTAGAACAGGGATACGGTGGAACCTATGCATGGCTGCAAAAGAACCACATGAGACAAACCATGTCAACAACAGTGACTGGCCCACAGAAAACACTTCCTGTTTTATCTTCCTAATGTCAATTATATTCTTTTTTAATTCTTTTATTGTTTAACATGTTCGGTGAAACACTGAAATAATTTCATGTATTATTTTCACCCATGACCACCCCTGCTCTGGTATTCAGATATTTCTTGACTTTCAGTGGGGTTATGTCCCAATAAATTCATGGTCAATTGAAAATACCAAAAATTAAAAATACATTTACTACATGTAACCTACCAAGCATTGTAGCTTACCAACACAGAATGCTGGAGGGTATCAATTCTTTCCTTTCATGACTGAGTAACTGAATTGGAACTGTGGTTTGCTTTTGCTGCCCAGCCCCGCAAGACAGTACTGTACCATGAATGGCTAGCCCAGAAAAAAACTAAAATCCAAAGTTCAAAGGCTGGTTTCTATTGAGTGCATATACCTCTTACACTACCACAAAGTCAAAAAATTTAAGTTGAACTATCCATCATAAATTGGAGGCCATTTGTATTTTCTTCCTCACTTTGTGTGTCTAGGTATGTGTTAGGTCTGCTCATGCTGCTATAACAAAATACCACTGACCACGTGGATTAAATGACAGATGTTCATTTATCACAGTTCCAGAGGCTGAGAAATCCAAGAATAAGGTGTCAGCATGTTCAGTTTCTGATCAGGGTCTTCTTCCTGGCTTGTAGATGGCCACCTTCTTGTTGTCCCCTTTTATGGCCCGAAAGACTGCTCTGTCTTCCTCCTTTTACAGGAACACTAATCCCAGCCTGGACCTCCATCCTCATGACCTAATGCAAACCTCATTACCTCCAAAACCATCCTGCAGGAGGTTAAGCCTTCAGCA
Organism: Dolichotis patagonum; assembly: GCA_004027295.1. Lineage (NCBI taxonomy): Eukaryota > Metazoa > Chordata > Mammalia > Rodentia > Caviidae > Dolichotis > Dolichotis patagonum. The sequence continues at coordinate 34,595 of PVJX010011994.1, read as the reverse complement.
GTGTGAATTTGAGAGACACAGTAGTTCGTAACAGGGTGATTATGCAAACAAAGTGATTCTGCCTTTTACATTAAATGAGGAGGTAAACTTTATCTGTGAAGGGCCAGATAGTATAAATTTTAGGCTTTTTGAGTCATATGGATATGTCCACAACTATTGGATTCTGCCAAGCAAAAGCAGCTATAATGTAGCAATGTAAACAAAATACAAGGTGTGATCAAAATGTATGGTGATGTTGGGGGATATAGCTCAGTGGCATAAGCACCTGCCTGGAAAGTGCAAGGTCCTGAGTTTGATTCCCAGTACCAAAAAAAAAAAAGTATGATTAATGTTTACATTTTTTAAAAAATTTGTTACAGTAAAGGACACATTGCCATTAACCCCCCTCAAAACACTTCCCCTCACTTTGAACACACTTATCCCATAACTCATGCCACTTTCTGAAACAGTTCTGGAAGTCCTCTTCTGTGGGTGTCTTCACACACTGTGATAAAAATACAGTGAATGCTGCTGCCAAGTGTCAGCCTTAGGCTTATAAAAGCATCCCAGTGTGCCCTCCTCCAGTTTAGCCAGTGGATCGGGCACTGGCTCTTCTTCAAACATGAAAGGTGAATGTTTTGAATCTATTTAGGAAATCAAGGCAGCCATAACACTGCAACTAAAGGCATTCACAAAAGAGGGCTTCTAGAACTGTTTCAGAAAACAGCAAGAATGATGGGATACGTATGTTCAAAGCAAGGAGGGGTGCATTTCAAGGGGGATCTTGTCTTTTATTGTAATAAATTCTTTCAAAAATCAAACATTCACCATACTTTTGATCATACCTCATAAGTGAGTGAATGTAACTATGTCCCCTCAAAAACCCACTTTATTGATGGACAGTAAAAATCAATTTTGTATAATTTTTAGAAGTTATTTTAAGTATTTCAACTAGTTTAACTGATATGTTCCAAATGCTGAATTTTTTTGAAGTTTTGCATGAAATTCATATGTGTTCTAAGAAATATTCGAGGAACAAGAAATTTGAAAAGAACACATTTCATTACGTTCCATTGTTATGGGTGTTTCAAATACAGATCACTAGGTATTGAAAGAGTTAAGGCATAAAAATATTCTTATCTCAAAGGCCAGATTTGAACCACTAGCTGTATCTTTTGGGCCTTTTGCCAACCAATAGATCATGAAAATTATTACAGTGCTTCCAAAAATTCAGAAAGATATTGTATAGAGGATTGAGCGTAGTTAATCTTCCGTTTGTATGGGGAAAGAAGCAGAGAGAGAAGACCGGGTTTGGTACAGTGAAAGCAACACAGCTATCTCTGAGAATGCTGCCCAGTGGAGTCAGCAGGTACCATGATTCTCACCCAGCCTCACCCTTCCTGGCAAGCATGGCAGCACACGTGAAGCAGAGCAGTCAGCTCTGAAGTTTTGGGGCAAGAAAAGGAAGTTCACAATCCATGGCAACTTGTGACCAGCAAGGACTGCAGTCAGATATACTGACTTGCTGACCAAGAGTCCACGACTCAGACCACACCCTCCCTGGAATTTCAGGGCTGAGGGCGTGGCTGTCAACCTGACAGCTGGAGAAACTCTGGACCCTAGAGGAGGACCCAAGCTACAACTCTGACCCTGTTTCTTCCCTACACTTTTTTTTTTTTTAGAATTGTACATTGATGCTCTATTAACCTTCTTGTAGCTTCTCAGTTTGCCCAGCTGATAAGCTAGAAGAGTGACATCTAAGCCTTTTGAGCCCCACTGTTGACATCAGAAGCTCTGGGACTACCTCAGCTGGTCACAGTAGTTCTGACACCCACTCAGTGGTCATGGCACCCACAAAAAAGCGAGCATGTGCCATAATGTTAGTGGTCAGTAGCCTGAGTAAAACTTAGGCAGATTTAAGAATTCACTGACACTGGGGCCTGGGGCTGGGCGTGGCCTCCCTCAGAGGATTTTGTTTTCTATTTGACCACATGCATTGTTACAGCAAGGTTAATAGCCCGTGTTTGCTTCCTGTGGAAATATTTTACAAGATACTCTGTCAGCACGGGCCTAGCATTTGCACTTCTGTTTTGCTGATCCATTTGGCCTTTTTTGAAAATTTGGACCAAGACCAAATCTTCCATAACTGGCTGTGGGCTGTGACCATAGCCTTCAGTTGTTTGCTGTGTTGCTCCAGTTTCATAGATTTAGCCTTATAAGGGGAGGAGGTAAATGGGCCTTTCCTTTTTCCTCAGTTCTCTCTGCTAAGGATTGAATTATCTGTCCTCAACCACAGGGCATCAGAAGACCTCCATTGTCCTTGCTGTGGTTGAGAGCCTTGACCTTTTTATGCCTTCCTTTCCTCAACTATGAAATGAAGATGGTGTTCCCTGTAGCCCACTAAAGATTTTGGAGAGATCAGATGACCAAGTAGCCCTGAAAATTCTTTGAAAAAGTAAAAAGTGTTAAATATTTCTAAGTGTGAACTCACCCCAATGAATGGCTTTCCTATTCTGTGAGGTCTCATAATTCTAAGCTGAAATCAAAAGAGAATTCTCTTAAGAAGATATGTGTTCTTAGAAGGACAAAAATGCAGGGAAATGTGAGAGCCCTGGAGTGCCCACCTAAGGAATTTAAACTTCTTCATCCTGAAGATAGTAGGAGAGTGTTGATGGCTTTGAGCAAGAAGAGTGGATCAGACGTTGGCAGGCAGAGTAGGCTGCAACCAAGAGAAAGACTCATGGGATATATAATCTCAACTTTCACCAGCAGTTTTTGGTAGAGAGAATTAAGACATAGGAAGTATTGAAAACCAAAGGCTTCCTTTTAGAGCACTTGCCTCTTTCCAGAGCCTCCACAGGCTCCAGAAGGGACACAGAGTCAGCTGGCCAGCACAGTGACTGTTTGGTTTCAATTTAAAAACCTTCAGAGTAGCCAAGGATATTCCAGGGTCTGTGTCCCTGGATCCATGCAATCATTTGCCCAGCTGCTGAACCATCCATTTCATGAACATCCATTCTCTCTCTCATTTGAGTTGGGAGACCTTGACCTATACAGTGCGAAGTTCTACGCTAAAAGAAATTCTGCAGGAAATAGGAGGGCTGGGTAGCTTTTTTCCACCAGGTAGAGCGTGACTAAGAACACATCATTCTTTACAAAGAACAAAATAGGTCACTGAGATTGGATTGGAAATCTGTCCTTCAAATGGACTGACAGTTGGCTTTGGTCCTCACAGGTTTCCACTCACTTGCTTTCCTAACTGTCTCCACTCTACTGCTTTCCTGACCTGCAGTGACCTCAGAGACATCCACCCTGCTCTGATCCTGGACTGTCTAGGCCTTATAGATTATGGATTTGGAAAGTATTTGAAGTGGGACATGGCAGTGCACACCTGTAATCCCAGTACTGTAGGAGGCAAAGATAGGATGGTCCAAGTCTGATGCTAGCCCTGGCAACTTAGCAACTTAGTGAAACCTTGTCTAAATATCGAAAAATTAAAAATGAGCTGGGGATACAGCTCAGTGCAAAGGCCTTGGGCTCAATCACCAGTATGAGGGCAGGAATTTGGTCTTCTCTACCCTTTATAAGTTCCTGTGACAATAAGATAAGGCTCTGCATCAGGTTGAGATTATTTAAAAATAATTTTCTTGATAACTTGATCTAGAACTATAATACTAGCTGTACCTATTATAAAATAGGGTATCAAGGTAATCAAAAAATACTGATTGGTTAACTTAAGTTTCAAAATTTAGCAAAATTTGGAAATACCCACACTAAGTTCCAGATGTTCCAGGCTCTGAAAAATGTATAGCTGTGTATATTTCTCTAGTAAGTCCTCGGTCTAAGTTATTAGGCCTCCACTTATCCATCATCAATTCATGGGCCAATCCAAGAGCAGTGTCAAGATCAGGATGAGGTGTAGGTGACAAAAGAGCTGAGAAAGACACCAAGCTTATTCCCACCCTGAGCAGACAAGAAGCCTCTAGTTTTAAGTTTCTATTGGCACCTAAATGTAGGTGTTTAAAAGTAGTTGATAGAGGTATACAAGGCTTCTGATGTTTGCTTTGTTTGGAAGCCACAGCCCAGTGGAGTTTGCTTTTCATGTTTGTCCCTGATTGCACAGAAGTCTTTCAAGCCTAGCAAAGGCCCCTCGTCTTTGCCCCACAGTGGAGGTGGTGGCATTGTGCGCCAGTATCACAAGACTGCACCAAGTTTCCTGGAATTAATCCTCTGTCAGAGAGCATTTCCTGGTGGCCTCCCATGCCAGACGTATTTTAATAAAGAATGCCACGGCACTCCTTGCTCTAAGAGTTACTCATTCGTTTCTGTGGGTGGTTTTATTTTAGGGAGATGAACTTCAGAAGGAGGGATATGTTTTGAAGAGAACAAATCATTTGTTCATAATCTGCTGTTTATTTCTACACAAGAGTAGGAGTTCCTGGAGAGGGGGAAATCAGAAAATTAATTTCTAAAATGCTGCTTCTAAACATAAATCTCTTGCAGCAAACCCCATGACCTTAATGAGGAAAGGAAAACAATTTTCTAAGTTAATAACTATGGTACTGGGTAGGTAAAAGGCAATGTGTGAAACTGTCTTTGAAGTTACTCTTACCTGGAAGTAGTGATTGAGAAGCACGGAAACACCGTGCGCTTTGGCCAGTTAAACTGAGTGTACAGATGCTTTGCACGCTAGAGGCAAATGATCACTTATTCTTGTACCCTCTTGTGACCTTGGACAATGGCTCTTATAAAAACAAAGGATCCCCATGGTCTTCTTAGGAGCCAAGGAAATCCAAATGGAGACTTCTCGTTTAAGGTCCACATGATCCTAAAATGACCATCCAAAGCTGTATCCATGGGGAGTGATTACCTATCTCACTTATGTGAATGTCTGTGTGGCTATGGAGTTTTTCTATCAGCTCTTCTATGTTTATTAAGCAGGCAGGAATCCACTGTAAGTCCTCCCACCATAGAGTGTTCTGTCCTACAGGTCCCATGTTGAGACAGAATTTAATTTTCCCTAGACTTCAGCTAACCATGCCTAAGCTCTTAGGACTTCTGGTTAAAAATATGGAAGAGTCTCTGAAAACGTGAAACCTAAGGATACAGATTTGCTACTCCTATCTTCTGAAAGGCCCATAAACTGTCAATACTTTGTCATTCTGGGATCTGGTTGCAAAGGACATTCACAATTTCCCTGTGTGAGAGACAAGGTGTATGTGGCCTACAGTTAGGCAAGAAACCAGAGCTTGGACCACCAGAATCCTGGTGTCTTCCTCACTGCCATCACTAACAATAGTGGTTGTCAATAGTTCTCAAAAGAGAATGGCAAGCAGTGGCTACATCTACCACTAGGACAGCTCAGATTTAGGATGCAAGAGAGATCTCTCGCATCTCTGGGACCACAGAGGGAGGGACTTACTTTGTGCCAGCCAAGCAACATTGAGTCTTTTTTGGAACCCAAGTCAAAGATAATGAAAAGCAACACAGCAAAGTGAGAACAGCAGGAGCTCTGGGTTCAGATGCTGGCTCTGTACTCACCTTGAGTCTTTTCACGTTAGACTTTCAGTACCCTCATTTGAAGAATGGGGTTGCTTGACCCTGCCCACTGCTTCAGAGTGAGCAGCACCAACAGCTCCAGTAATACAGCTGGACTCTCCTCCCCAGTGCTCTTTGCTTCTCCTTTATTCCTTTCTCCAGGATCTTCTGACCTCATCCACACATCATCTCCTACAAGGATGGTCACACCTGAGGTTATTGTTATTTCTGGACATGCATTATCATTTCTATAGTGCTTCCACTTCTATTCCTACATTTAAAACATGATTGACAGGGCTAGAAAGGGCCAAGTGGGGACCTGAATCCAAGCCTTTGAACCCCAGTCTAGTTCTTTCTCCATTGCCATGCACATCACTTCATATTCTATCCCATATTTTCCTTCAAGAGACGGCAAGACCCAACAGCTCCCAAACTCTGGATGCTATTCCAGCAAGCTGGAGGATGGAGGGCAACAACGAGGCACATCCACTTGCAAAAAGAAAAATAAGGCACTTGAAAATCACAAGGAGGGCTCTTGGCCACTGTGTGCTATGCCAGCTGAGTAGTTCCTGCTCCCTGAGGGTGGTCTAAAGTGGGAGATGAGATCTGTGCTGGTTTAGGAACCACACCACAGGACATGGAGTGTCTCAAGTGGTACAGACACTCCAGGACGGCCCAGAGCCCTAAATTTCTCTGATTACCTTCCCTACCTCTTGTGAGACGCACTGTGTTTTGTCTTAAAAAAAAGAGATGTCCAAAGGAGGACTCTCACAGGAAAATACTGATTTGTGGCAGGTGCGGTTTGGAAACAGTTGTTCTGCTCTCTCACTCTGGCTCCTGTGTGTGTCTTGAGCTTGCAGATCTCAGCTGTTTTTCTCTTCTTCCTTAGAATCCCAAGAAAGCAGTGCACGACATCGTCAGAGCAGACTGGCCCAAGAAAGGAAAATAAAGGTGGTGCGTCTCATCAGGATGCCCTCCCTGCACTACCACTGCCAGCCACTACAAGGGTGTGATTCCCTGCCCACATTGAGACATTAGGCATGGTTTAGGGCCCTGTAGCATTTGTTTTTTGGTACACAGTGAACCCTTCCTGAACAAGATGCCTTTCCAGGGATCCAGATACAGGTGTGACCACTGGTCATTTCACGTCTTCTCAGTCAGTTTAGTCATCTCTCTTGTAGAAGGTTGAGGAACCAAAGAAGGTAGAAAAAAGGAGGAAAGAAGATAGGATAGGACAAGATGAAACAACCAAAATAAAATGACAATGTCTTTCCCTCCAGCCCCCTAGGAATTCCCTCTCAGTTGGAGCTTGGCTGGTCTGGTCAGTGGCTCCCTTGCAATTTGCGGATTCTGGATATACATTTCCCTTAAGACCAGGGGAAACAAATCAGAGCCCCTCATAAATCAGTAGAGGTCACTGCCAAGAGCTCTATACACTTGCTATCCCTGGCAGTGATAAACTCATTGCATTTGGGAAATGGCCAAGGACCCTGGGTCTGATCTGAATTCTCATTCCCAGAAAAATTGCAGCTCTCTGTTCACCCACCCCGTTTACCGTCTTTGTGTTTCCTAGACAAAGCTGGCAAGGAGGAAGGAACACGGGTCCATAACTAGGTACATCAAATGCTGGGGGAAGAGGAGTAGGACGAGGCAAGTCATGGGAAAGTGAGGCCCAGGCAGAGGAGTGCTGAAGCCATGGCACTATAAGGGGCATGGGACTCCGCAGAGTTTCTTGGACTGTATTGAGTCTTGGGTCTGCTATTATTGCTTTGGTTGTTGTTGCTGTTGTTTTTGGGGTGATCTGAGACTGTCATTTGATGGTGAAGGGCTAGAATGGGAGGCAGGGAAAGACTCTACTCATTCTCCAATAGGCTGTGCTGTCACTCCCTGCCTTCTTCCCATGCCATCTTCATGTTGCTATCTGGATTTGGAGTTGGCCACATGACATGGAAGGTGACAGTGACATTGGTGCCTAAATTGCAACTCAGACACACACCTAGCCCGCTAAAGAATGGACCTCTGTGTAATGTTCTTTCCTCCTTGATGCCAAATTGTCTTTCCTGGTTGCTTGGTCAGCCTGCACATCTGTGATACCAGACCTCCTTCTTCTAGTCCCCATCAAACTGGGAGACATCTTTCTCTGTGTCTTCCCAGACCTTCCTATCTCGAAGAAGAATTTTCTACCTCACTGACCACTGTTCCCCATCCTAGCACCTATACCTGTAATTCTTTGCACTCCTTAGCTCAATTGGTGATGTGCATCTTTGTGCAAAAGACTTGGTACAAGTCTTTAGACTCTAATCTGTGTGACAGCAAGGACCAGTGGCTATAATCTCAGTGCCTGATGGTGCCTGGCACCTAGTAGATGCTCAATAAATATTTGATGAATATTGTTTTGATTGAATGTTTAGGCATCTGCTTTATCTTGCTCTATCTCAAGGGGAAAGGTCTTTCTTTTAATAGAGCAGGCTTTTCTTGCCTGCAATGAGTCTACAGAAATTAGCTGGATTGGGGAAAGTCTTTTTGCCAAGGCTAGAAGAGGTTTCCTAACTTCTCTTGAGACCACAGGAAGGATATTATGAGATATATACTGAGGATTTAAATTGCTCTGAGAAGTCAGAACAAGAGACAGAGATTTGTTGTTTGGGAGAGGGATTTGGAGAGAGTCCAAGCACTAGGGTTGGCCTTTCCAAATGACTAAGGAGCTACCTGGCTTTGTCACAAGCAATGCCTAATACAAGAAGGAGATGATGACTCATTTTTACTCTGGGTTAACATTTGTACCCAAGATTTATTTAAATCAAAGACCAAGGATGCTGCTAGTCTGGTCTCTGAGGCTCTGAGGATGAGCCAAGATGCATTTTGTTCTTTGAACAGAGTACAGTCCTTACTCTTTTTCCATACAAAGGGCAGGGCCTTGAAGCAGTTATAAACCACAGCAAGCATGAAGCCTACAAACCTACTGAACATTACATTCAAACAAGCATCTCAGTGAACCAAGAAACTCTGTATGCTAATGTATTTTTATTTCATATGGTTGATTACTTTATAAAGCAAACAAATTTATTTAACTTGCCATTTTGGAGCTTCTACTTGTCAGTTTTCCATTGCTGGAACAAAATACCTGATCCTTGCAACTTAAACAAAAGTTTTATTTTGGCTCATGGTCTCAGAGGATTTAGTCTACCTGTTTTTAGTGGCTTGGAGTCATCTGACTCCAAGACAGAAATACTGTGGCAGAAGGAAATGGCAAAGCAAAGATGTCTACCTCATGGCATCCAGGAGAGAGCAGGGGACGAGCTAAAGAGAAAGGGGCCAAGCACCACACTCAGTCCCAAAGATCATCTCCCATGACCCACCCAGACATATCCTAGGTGTCTCTCAGACCAATTAAGTTAACAATCAAGATTAATCATCACGCAATCTGAAAGTCCAAGGACAGGCAGCACTGTCTGTGGAACTCTGGTGAGAGCTTCCTGGTTGTGTCACAATATGGTAGATGGCATCATGGTGGAATGCATACAGGAGGGAGGGATCACAGGGTGAAATAGGAAGCAAAAGGGAGTTAGGGGTCCGGTTTACTTTTTTGATATTAACTTGCTTTCTCGGGCACTAAGTGGGTCCTATGAGAATTACATTAATGCTCTCCATGGGTGGTATCCCCCTATGACTTGTCTGCCAGAAATCCTCAGGTTTTAAAGGTTCCACCACTTCTCAGCACAAACACACAAAAGACCAAGCTTCCAGCATCCAAACTTTTGTGGGACATGCTCAAACTGTATCCAAACATAGCACCATGTAAATTCAACTAAATCTTTCACCCTGTACTGGGGATTACAGATCTATAAAAGATTTTTAAAAATACTGTTCCTGTGATCAAAGAATTTAAACTAAAGTAGACTATTTTTGTGTGAAGTTTTCAGAAAAATATTTCACACCAAACTTGTTAAGTCAGACCATCAAAGAAGTCTCAGAACCAAGACACTAATTAATTTCACTTGAGTCTTTGCAGTGAGTCCATTTCCATTGCTGGGTCCCCACTCCATTTCATAAATATGGAGAGAATCTTAGGCAATAGACCCAAACAGGACTTTTTGGGTTCCAATTGAAGTTGAGATTCAGAGGACCCTACATGTGACCAAGATATACCTACCATGCTTCCTGCTGTTACTTTTTTTGTTTTTAATTGACAACAAAATTTTATTTTTGGTAGTATAAGCATGTTGTTTTAATATATGTGTATAAATTGTAGAATGAGCAAATCAAGAAATTTAACACATGTATTACCTCACATGTTCATTTTTCAGTTAAGAACACTTAAAACCTACCTACTTAGCAGTTTTCAAGTATACAATGTACTTTAGTGAAGTATACTCACTGTGACATACAATAGGTATTTTGAACTTATTCCTCCAGTCTAACTGAACGGCTCTGTACTTTGGCCAATATCTTTCCAATCGTTCCTGCCCCTGCCAGCCTCTGGAAACCACCATTCTACTCTCTGCTTCCATGAGTTTTATCATTTCAGATTCCACATATAAGTGAAAGCATATCATGTTTATCTTCCTGTGGCTGGCTTGTCTCCCTTAATATATTATACTGTAGATTCATACCTGTTTTTGGTTAGTGACGAGATTCCCTTTTTTTAAAGGGCTGAATAATATAGATAGATAGATAGATAGATAGATGCCACATTTTCTTTGTCTGTTCATCAGTTGATGAACACCTAGGTTGATTTTGTATCTTGGCTATTGGGTTTCACTTTCTTCTGTGCTGGGTATAAAGAGGCTTGGCAAGTACTGATCATCGCTGCAGCAGCCTCTTATGACCAAACTCCTCCAAAATGTACCCCCAGCTGATGGAAGACCTCTACCTTTTGCATATCCTCCTCAATAGCAGTTCTACTGCTTAGCTGGGCACTCTGCTTACTGACCAGCTCTCCATTTCCCTTGAGTGCTGGAACCTCTGCCCAGTTTCATGGCATGAACAGAGGGTGCCATAGGAAAAGGTGCTTTCTTTCTAAGGCCAGGCGCTGACTGAAAATCCCTCCCTTCCTCCTAACAGGTCTTCTCTTGGGACAGTCAAGTTTTCCTATGTGACTGAACTGAATTCCACTTTAGTACATAAATAATCCTATTTTCACTGACAACAAACCAAGATTTTCCTTCCCCTGAAGAGGATAGATCTGTTAGGAAGAGGACATGCGCCTGCAGAATTTAACTGGAAGTCAGGGGTAAACTTCATTGCCAAGGCCAGAATATAGATACATCTGGGAGCCCAGGAGAAGAGGCATCACCATGCCACCTATCTGCTCCTCCTGAATGTTACCCTCTGGCCTGGCATTTTTGCCCACATGCTTCATGACCTGGTTGCTAACAGCTCGCTTCCAGGACAAGATGGTGTCTCTAATATACACAAGTTGATACAATGGCAGTGTTGCCCAGGGAGTAGTTTTTCAAATTCCACTTTTTGTTTGTAGGTACTTACAGACTTGCTTCTAGTTATAAGAAATAATACAGAGAAGTATTCCCACCAGTGGCAACACCTTACAAACTATAGGACAATATCACAGCTATGACATTTATATAACTATAACCCACTGGTGTTAGACTTCCCACATTTACTTGTGCTCATTTATGTGTATAGTTAATATGTGTTTAGTTCTTTTCAATTCTTATGTGTAAGATGTGTCAAGATATAAAACCATCCATCACCACAAAGATCCTTCCTGTTTCCTTTTATAACCACCCCTTCTTCTCCTCACTTCCCCCATCTTTAACCTCTGGTAACCACTAATCTGCTATTTCTATACTTTGTCAAGAATGATATATAAATGAAATCACAGTGTGTGTCACCTGGAGATTGGCCTTTTCACTCACCATAATTCCCTTGAGATTCTTGCAAGTTATTGAGCATGCCAATAATTTGTTTTTTATTATTGCTATATCTGTGCTTTTAATTATTTCCCACCCCAATGTGATACCCACATCCAATTAAAAATCCTTTAGGAGATGATCTTCAAGGATCTTTTACTCTAAGAGAGAAAATATGATTTGGGGAAGTGTTTATTGTTTTAGATTCCACATATAAATTAAATCCTATCATGTTTATCTTTCTGTGGCTTATTTCACTCAACACATTATACCATAGGTTGGTCCCTGTTTTGGTTGATGACAAGATTCCATTCTTTTCAAAGGCTTAGACAGACAGACCAATAGATAGATAGACAGATAGATGATACTTTCTGTATCTGTTCATCAGTTGATGAACACCTAGGTTCGTGTATATAAGAAAGGTGAGACATTTCGCAAGTTTTCTAGGTTTATACAAACCTACTTGGTTTGCTTCCTCCCAAAAGTGACACTTGTGTTGTGTTTCCTGTAGCTTTGGTTGACATTTCTTTTTTGTGTCCCTCCTTCCCCAGGAGCACATCTACAAGCTGATGAAAAGCGACAGCTATGCCCGCTTTCTCCGGTCCAGTGCTTACCAGGACCTGCTGCTGGCCAGGAAGAAGGTATCTTTGGGCAAGGCAGGCTTGCCTCTCAGCACTTTCCACTCTTGCCTGCTGCTTGCTGCTGGTGTGATATGAGAATATCATCCCTCGGGTTTTATTTATTTTCTCTTCTCCTTTCCTTTCTCTCTCTGTTCCCCCTCCAATGGAAAACAGTGAGGATTATCACCAGGCCAGCCCTCCCTCAAGGTCCAGGTCTATGTCCCCATTGCCTCCTTCTGCGTGCTTTGCCCCTTGGGAAGAGCATACGAGCAAACACTTTGTCCACACTTGTTCAGCACAGACGTTCTGGGCTGGCAGTGACCCCTGTAAATCCTTTACTGCCAAATCCAACTTTCTTCCCTCAGACCTCCTTTCCCTGTGCTGTTTAGAGATAGCTATGAACAGGGTTGGGGCAGCCCCTCCACTGGACAGAGAAACCTCATCAATTCCAGGGGAGACATCTGGTATCTGGAGTCATCCCCCAGGATTGGTCTCTCTTTGACACAGCCTTCCTCAGCCTCACCTGCCCCGCAGTATTTCCTTTTTTTTTTTTTTCAGCTGACAAGTACCCACCTCAGCTCCTTCCTCTTCCTCCAGTTAGGATGGAGTCATGGCCCCTGCGGCTCTTTGAGTCATGGGTCTGGTTTCCTAGGGACCCCCAGCATGTAGGTGATGCAGACAACCAAAGCAGGAAAGACTCCATTGGGTTTCAGAAAAGAGGAAAGAAAAAGGAGGGAGGGGGATGGGGCTGGAAAAGGAGAGCCAGGAGACAGAGCTCACGACTCCAGAATGCCTGCCCACCCTCCATACCCTCCATCTCTCATCTAAGGCCTAGGTAGGTCATAGGTGGCTCAAGTTGCACAAATTCCATGATTTCTAGGCCATGCCCCTTAGGAACACATGTATCCCTTTTCTTTTCCCCTGTTGGCTTCCCAACTCTAGTCCCAAGTATGTGGTTGTCCATCCACAGGCTCTCTGTTGGGCTACCTCTCAGTCACCCGATCTGCTCTGTCTTCTGTCGACTCCATGTGCTGGGAGGTCATCTCATGTGTCTGTGTACATAGCTGGTACCACTATTGCCAGAGTCTAGGAGAGCATCTCTGTCCTGCCTGCTGACTTAGGTTACCTCTAGAAGAGCCTTACTAGTCAGAAGGGGAAAAGGACTTGAGGAATATCCAGATTGTCAGAATCCCAGCACCACTCATTCCTACATCCCTCCTTCAGGTGTAGCTCTTGGATGGAAAATGTGATCCCTGACTTCTTGCAAACTCCCTTGCTGGACAATGGCAGTAAATCCAGGTCTTGATGGAGGGGGGCTGATGCCCCCACAAATTATTCTGTGCCCCCCTTTTTTTTGAAAACTGGAGGAAAAAGCAAAGTTATGGAACTCTAGTCCAGATCTCAGAGAGAAGTTCAAAGTAAGTTTTCCTTGTTTGTTAAGATTTAAGGCACCTGACATCATCACAGTTTGGAGACATCCTAAGGCAGGTGGAATCAATCTGGGCTTTGCCTGTGTATCTGGAGGAGGAAAAGGCTGAGATCTCCCTGCAGGTGTGAACACGCACAGAAGATGCTCCCCCACCCAGGACATAGACTGAGTGGCTTGAGCCCACAGCTCATCCCTACAAAAGGAAAACTCAGAGGAGGTCAGCTGTGAGGGAGGAACTGATGGCTTTCCTGGGAACTGTAACAAATGAAGTTCATCACAATTTTCCTCCCAGTCCTTAAATTAAGGGATATTCTTGAGGCAAAAAGCCCTTGCAGATGCCAACGCCCTTTCAATATTGAAGGATTATTTCCCCAAACAGTGACAAAACCTGCTCTTCCTTCTATTTCTTTCTGAGAAGCTCCAGGCGCAGATGAGATTTGTAACTCAGCATCTTCAGGTAGGCCTAGAGTACCTTCTGGTTTCAAGGGTGGACTCGCCATTTGATATTAACATCCAGGTCATAAAAGGCAAGGGAGAGCCACAACCTCCTACTGAGAGAGTGTGAATTGGCTCCAGGTTTCTGCTGAGAGCAGCCCCTGATGGTCTCTAAAGGTACAACCTTTTCATTCTTTTTCTTTCATTCTTGTCCTTTACTGATATTTTCAGAGGAAACCATAGTTGCTCTGAAAAACCAAATTTTCATAGAGTAGATGAGCTGGTTTTGAGAGCTACTCCAGAAAAATTAAGTGCCAATGATGACAAGACTCAAGGGTAACTCTGGGACCTGTTTAAGACCGAGGAACCAAATAAGTCAGGTCAATGTCTGCCCTGTATAAGTAGCAACTTGGTGGCCAGATAATAAGAATGATAAGCACAGAATACTGGATCTCGGACTGGCCTGACTTGAACTAACTCTATGCCACCCTGATTGCCCATGGGTTTAAAACTGAATCTTGCCATCCCTGGAATGGAATCTTAATATGTTCCCAAGATCAAGCAAACATTCTTCAATTCCTTGTATGAGGAAAAATCCAAGTCCTGCTCCTTGGTGGTATGTCGTTTGTGTTGTGTTTTCCTTCTGCAACCTCATGTCTGTCTTCTAGCAGCTCTCTGAGCAGGCGGTTTTGTGGCTACCAAGGAAGTGCTCCAAGTTTATCCACTCCAGCAGGTGGCTGCCTTTGGCCTGCCCCTCTGCTTCCAGCACATCCTGTAGACCCAGAGACACCGAACTGATTCTCAGTCCCCAGCTCCAGTTATCCACGGGGTGTACGTTTGTGTCCACGCGAGTATGCGTACTCTCCCAACCTCGGGCTCAGGACCCCGGAGCAGGGTCCTGGCATAAATGGGCAGGAATTTGAGATGGAATTCTACTCTTCCCAGGTAGGAAACTAAGGGAGAGGGTCAGGCAGATCTCATACGTCACCTTCCCCGTTAGTAGAGAGTAGCTGGACTTACGAGAATGTTCCAGGGCTTTGCCTTCACTTGCTCCTGTCCTGGGAACCTCAGCTAAGGATTCCCCAGGGCAGTTCCTGAGCCTCCTGGAGCACATCGTGAGTATACCTTGGAAGAGTCACCTGCCTGGGGACTGAGAGAGAATTTTCTGTCCAGAACACTGCCTGTGCTGTTGTCTTCAGAGGCCTCTGACCCTCTGTCATTGCCAAGGATGTGAGTAAACCCTCAGGACACAGAACAAGGGTATTTAGGAGTCACTAAAGGTGACTAACTTTTCTCTGGGCAAGAAAATCTCAAGAGAGAAAAAGATCCTGGCCCAGACCCAAGGATGAATTCATGAATTCACTTGGTTGGAGGTTGTGGTTCTCTTGAACCCCATTCCCCGCATTCCTAAGCCCCATATGGCTGCCTGGAGCATCCTGGCAACACCCACACAGGGTTCCTGCACAGAAGCACAGTCAGGTGAGAGCAGTGAGCAAACAGCTGGAAATTAGTGACTGTGGTCTCCCATGAAGCCCCACGCACACCATTTGCAGCCTCTCAAGAAGCAAACTCCTCTCACCCCACTGCTCCAAGGAGGCAGTGCCATTGCTCTGGGCTTCTGTTCTCTGTCTCTCCCATTGACTGCCAACAGCTCTGGCTGCTTCTCTTTTCCCATTTTCGCCGCATTTGGCTTCTGCATTTTGTTCCTTAGCTGTGGCTGCTGCTGTTTGGAAACCACATGTAAGCTGAAGACTTTTTTTTTTTTTTCTGTATTTTTCTTCCTACCTTTTTTTCCCCCTAAAGCCAGAAAGTGAGCAAGGTCGTAGAACTTCCTTAGAAAAGTTCACTCGCAGTGTGGTAAGTTCAGTTGATTTTCTTCCCTCAACGTTTCTTTTGGTTCTGGTTTTGGTTTTTCAACTCTTTTTGTCCTTTTTTTGGTTGCTGTCTTTTTTGGTGGGAGGGATTCCAGTGCTTTCCTCCTCAACTCACCCCGTTTCTTTTGTGAGTGTCTGCAGCTTCTCTTCTAGGGATGGATTTGCAAAAGAGCAAGTGGCTCCCTTTGCAGAAGGTGCACAGTGGACCGCCCAGCCTCAGGCCTGGGCCTGTGCTCCCCATTCAGGGCTTTGAGGTGAAGGACCCCACTGCTTATGGGGCTGTGCGGTTTGTGCATCTTCTACAGGAGAAGGCCAACCAGCGTACCATCAGACAAATTGGCTCAGAGCCATAGCTCATCTCATAAAAAAAAAAAAAAAGGCCAGATTTCCTCTGTGAACTCTGACAGTCACACTGGTGCAGGGCGCAAGCTGGTGTTGCTATGTGGGTGGCTTTGGCTGTGTGCAGAAAGTGGCTGTGCTGCATGGGTTCTGGCAATGTGGTCTAGCTGGTGTGTTAGCAGCATCTGCATGAGTTCCTACATCCCTCACAACCCTATCAGCTCCCTTTGTATACTGCAACTGGAAGAGGAGGTCAGTAGCCAAGTCCTGTCACTGTCCCCACTCCCACGGGCAAGGTCTTGTTAAGCTCTGCAGTCCCTGATTCTGACAACAAGTAGAAACTAGCTATATGTTCACTACCCTTATGAGGGATCAGCCTCCCTCCCTGGCACACCAGCATGGATAGGAAGGGACCCAGAGTGGCACAGGAGAGAGCCCATGGGAAAAGGTGACAGCAGATAACACAGCATCTTCCCTGATATGCACAAATGGAGATTCTATACTAAGATGGGGATAGAACAGTCTAGACTTATCTCCTCTCTCCATGTTTGTCTCTCTGAAATTTGTGCATAGGTCTTGGTACACAGGAAATACTCTACCTGACTCATTCTCTCTCTCTCTCTCTCTCTCTCTCTCTCTCTCTCTCTCACACACACACACACACACACACAGAAAAATAAATAAAAACCAAGCCACTGAGTTCATAGGCCCTGTCTGCACTGTTAACATTCAACCAGAGGGAACCAAGATGGCAGCAGAGAACAGGGCTCTTGCACACAGAAGTGGCCATATTTCTTCTCCCAAAGAGTAGCAATTTGCCTTATTTCCCCACCTCTGTTGCAGAGGAAATTCTTTGTAAAATATGCCTACTGTGTGATTATTATCCTTATTCATCCTTTTAACATAATTCTAGGAAACTTTGGTAGAAAGCAACCTATTCATTTGCCTATCATAGTTTAATGTATTTTAACTGCATTTAAACATTACTTTAAATTCACTAGCTGTAGACATCACAAGAGCGCTAGTAGATGGCAATTAAAATGTGAATGCTCATCCCTTCTCTTCTTGGGTCTCCTCTCTGTGTGGTCTTTCCTCATGAGAATGATAACATCCAAAAAACAAAGCCTGCTGGGTTTTTGTCACATGGCTGGTTTACCAAGGCCATATGGCGTTCCATGATGAGAAGGTGTCACAGATTGTCAGAGGCAGAACAATGGAACTTCCTGTACCCCATGATGGCTCCACAAAGAGTGGTAGAGCACCCGTGTTTCTATTGAGGATGGAGGATATTTAGGGACTTAGACAAGCTAAGAGTGTATTTTGAGAGCAGCTTGACCCCTCAGGTATAACCTGGAAAGAAAAGCACAGTTTGTCTGACTAGGAAAGCAGAATTCTGACACCCTTGTTTAGGCTCCTTTGGTTATTGTGCAGGGCAAGAGTGTGAAAGAGGAAATTTGGTACTGGGATCAGATTCACAAACATCTCCAGGCTTTTTTTTATGAGAAGTGGATATTAAGAAAGGCAAGAATGATGAAGTTCTGTGAGGAACATTTGTTGATGTCCCTTCATCCCAGAAGTGGTGTTGGCTCAGTAGTTCTTCAAGGTCTATTAACAAAACAGAACAAGAAAGCACCAGCCCGCCTCCAAGTATCTCAAATGCACACATGGGAGAATTCACAGGGATGCTGTCAGAGTGGGCTGAAGGAGAAAAATATTCCAAGCTCCTGAGACTTTGGGCATTTATGTGATAGAAGACCCAAATTTTAAAAATTACATTGCTAAATTCCCTGCTACTTTTTTATGAACAGGAGACTGCCATAGGTGGTACTTTCAGACCTTTTAGATCCATGCATGTCTTTGGGCTCTTGGGGTAGCACTATAATCCTGTGGGTGTGACTAAGTTTGGGGACATGGCCCATGGGTGTAGAACACTGTTAGCTCTCAGACTATCCAAGACTAGAACCCAAGAATTTGGTCCCAATATCCCAGTGTTCTAATCAAATATAACCAGCCAACCAACCAATATGCTTTGCAGTTTGATATTTACTTTCCAATATGTAGATATATTGTGTTCAATTTTCTAAAAGATTTACACAAATGTTTCACCTACCACTTACTTCAAACTGTCAAACTAAACAAAAGCCAGCCAGGCACAGTGGCACATGCTTATCATCCCAGCACTCCAAGAGGCTGAAGCAGGAAGTTTGTGAATTCAAGCTCAGATTGAGCAGCTTGCCAATTTAGCAAGATTCTGTCTCACAAACAGTGTTTTTAACAATGTTTAAAGGGTTGGGTTTGCAGCTCATTGTAAAGGCCCAGGGTTCAGTCCCCTGATGTTTCATGGGGGAAGAGATGGCTAATGTCCAGTTTAATAGCATTCCCAAGTTGTTGGGAGAGACGAGTAAGAAGAGCGCCCAAATCACAGAGCTACTAATGGAAAAATGGGAGCGTGAAGGCAGGCTGCTTATGGATCTAGGACATGGGCCAACTGTCATTTAGGACTAACCAATAGCAGAGCATGTTGATTCAAGTGGCTGAATAGTTCAGTCAGTGTCTTGTCCAAACTA
Organism: Dolichotis patagonum; assembly: GCA_004027295.1. Classification (NCBI taxonomy): domain Eukaryota; kingdom Metazoa; phylum Chordata; class Mammalia; order Rodentia; family Caviidae; genus Dolichotis; species Dolichotis patagonum. The sequence goes on along the minus strand of PVJX010011994.1, from coordinate 15,941 downwards.
AATCTGAAACCTGAATTTCTCCTGCAAAACATATCAGTGCCCTCTCCTTTCTTGGCAAAAGGGAAAAATATGAAGAGAGCCAATTTTTCTTTTCAACTCTCGAGGTGTGTCCTGACATGTCTAGTTAAAGCCATGGGTGTCCCTGTTACATGAGATCAATCCTAAGGAGCAATTTAAGTGTTTCATGGAAACTTCCAGGGCCGTGCTACGTTGAGTTCAGGAGTGGTCTAGCCTTCTCTAGTAGAGTCAGTGCTTCCAGTGGAAGGTTCATTTTAGGCGACCTAGGACTTGACCGTGCCAAGCAAATGTCTGGTGATCTGTACTAGTCATGTGTCATTTGGAAGACTGGAATCATACAGCCTGCCTAATACACTGCTTATTTGATGGGGTCAGAACCATGTACAGCTGAAAGTTCATGGCAAGTTGCAACCAGTGTATATTGAACTTTTATTCAAAACAGCGGATGGGACTTCCTCTGGGGAGTCCAGACTCCTGGATCCCCAGCTGGCCAAGCAAAACACAGGAGGGATTTCAGCCCCGCCTTGGCTCTCAGCTGCCTGTGTGCAGAAATAACCCACTCCACTGTACAGTTTTCCTTTTCTGAGGAGCCCTAGTTTCAGAAAGTGTTGTAACACATGGAAATGTGTTAAGAGGACCCCAGATGGGGCCTGCGGCCAAATGAACCTGTTTCAGAAAAGTCAGGTGTACAAGAACCAGTCACCAAAGGTGAGAGCACCAAAAGACTGAAGAAAAGGTGGACAGAGCTAGGATTTCACAGAGTGCAGTTCATTAGGGGCTTGTGAGATTAAATGGCAGCAAGGTGGGAAGATCCCTGCACCCCAAGGCAGGAGGAATGGGTTAATTGCTAAGCTACACAAAGATGGCCCATGGCCAACCAGAATACACCTGGTCTTTCTCAAGAAACTATTAATATGTCAAATGTCAGTGAAGAAGCAGTCTGAGCATCAGTAGGCAGCATGAAATGCTTCGCTGACTGTTTTAACAACATTGTTTATCCTATCAGGTTTGGAATGTGTGCCAGGCTCACGTGGCATGCAAGATAGTGGGTGCCACCAAGATGGCTATAGTCAGGTCAAGCTGTATCCCATCATGAGCAAGGGCCATTCTTGCCTTAATCTTGCTTACTAGAAAGCTTCCTTTCAAAGACAGTGGCTGTAAAATATGAAAGCCGCAGCAGGAAACACCTGGCTAGTTATTATGGTTTGCCTTTGCGTCACCATCCATCTCATCTTTGGATTCGTTGGTGGGAGGCCCTGGGCATCATTAACCGGAGAGAGGAAGGGACTTCCTGATGCCCAGTGCCAACCAGCCTGCCAGTCTCTGCGTCTTCCTGGTTTTGTGGTAGACAGGTGACAATGGAGGCACAGGGTGGCCAGATCTGAAAGGCTCACCGCTCCTGATGTCTCTTAGATGGGCTGGCTCATTCCTTCAGATTCCCCAAGGACAACCACAGCCTGACTCAGGAGCGAGTGAGAGGAAGCAAAAGGGCCCTCGCCAACCACAGCGACAGCAATGTGATTTTCGCTTTGTGGATGGTGGCTGAAGCCATCTGCTAAGATCCCTCATTTGGGAGAAGTGAAAGTCCCCTGCCCCCTGTCCACAGTAAGAGAGTAAATCTGGAGAGACAGGGCCCCGACGACAATGGCAGCAGCTTCCTGGACCCCTCTGCCTGGATGCTCACCCTTGGGAGCTTTGTTGGCTCTAGCTTTGGGTCCTGAAGATGGGAAACAGATTTGGTTCCACCTGAGCAAGCGCCGGGGCCACAGAGGGATTCAGCTTTGCAGAAGGGCCAGCACTGAGGGAGCCTCAGCATGTGACCAGCAGCATCTCTGCCACAGGCTTTTCTGTCCCGCCTGCCAAGGAAGGCAGGAAAGTCAGATGGAGACAGGAGGCTCTGGGAGCCAGCTGTCACTCTCTCCTCTCTCCCTGGCCCTCCCAGCCAAAAGCTACTGAGCAGGTCAACACCTTCCCAACCCCCACCCTGTCAGTGCAGCTCTGCAGGAGGAAACCCCTAGCTCTAGTCCTATGCTCACCAGAAGTGGAAGGCTGAGGCTCCTGCGTGAGAGAGGGTGTGCAACCAGGGCAATCAATAGCGAAGCAGCAGTTCCTTCCCTGAGAGTTGTCCCTGCCACCCTCCTCTTCAGCATTTCGTGGGGAACAGCCAGCAAACCCTGGTGGAGTGAGTCTTCACATACTGCGGACTCGGCAGAATCCCACAGGGCTTTGAGCTCCATTGAAAAAGTCTTTTTAACTCTCCAGCAAGGGATAGTTGGCTAAATATTTTTACACAGGGTTGGTTTTTATGGCAAACAATCCCTTTGGGACTTCTAATACCAGCCTGTCCCATTTATCTAGCTATGGTGAGCCTCTGGGCCCCGATTAGAAGTAAAGGTGCCCTTCCACAGTATTATTTTGGAAGAAAAGCCTGACACTCTGGCTCTCTTAAGCAGCAAGGATGTCCCCTGGGACTCTGAACTGTCTCACAGCTGCCATGTAGAGGTTTCTGCTTCCAGCCTCAGCTGTGTGACCTCAGGCAAATCACTAGCTCTCTCGGAGACCTACTTTTTTCCTCTGCATAACGACTTGGACTAGATCATCTTTGTCATCCCTTCCAGCTGGAAGTGTTTTTGTAGTTATGTGCTTCTTTCTACCCTGGGACTTTTGAATTGTAGGAACCATTGCTCAGAATTAGAGAAGGGCTGCCTTCCTGTCCCGTTCACCAGTGTCTGCTGGCCTGCAAGGCTGAGAGGTAAACTATGAGTGGAGTGGAGCGGGGAGCATTCACAGACCCTAGACAAAGCCTGGCAGGAGAACTGAGGGCCCAGATTTGGTTCCACCTGAGCAACTGTGGGGAGCAGTTCCCTCCCCACAGGAAAGGACCCGCTTAGTTGTCCTGGGCTCTCACTTGTGAGCCGTTGGAGGGCAGGGAGGGGTCACTAAGAACAGTGAGTGACACCACCCCCTCAGCCTGGTCAGCTCTGCAGCCCTTGCCCTTCTAGTTGGGATGTAAAACTCTGTGCAGGAGAGGGATTGTCAAGGTCAGCTGGGCAGAAAGAGGACCCCATTATCACTGCTGTCAGATCTCCCTACACACTGTGAGCCCTTGGGAGCCCCAGGGGCATGGGAGAGAATGAAACATGAGTGGGGAAGGGGGGGCTGTGGCATCACTTCTGCTTACCCAATATCTCACTGTCCACTTCTTCAGGGACCCTGGGACACTTGTCCCTGTCCTCTATTAGAGAGGGGGAAGAGGTTATATAAGACAGTGCTGTCCTGGTCATGGTCAGGGGTAGGCCTGGTCTCCTCTGGTCCTTACCTTTCTCTCTCAAGACTGGCTCTGTGTAAAGTTTGGAAAAGCATATTGATTATGATGGTTTTGTAGCTAGGAAATTAAAACATAAAAGTCTGTTTTTCATACACAGAATCAAAAATGGCAGAATCAGCATGGCCGGTAGAATGCAGAGCAAGTTCCATGAGAAAGCAATCCTTTAGGGCAGGGCATGGGAGGGGTTAAGGTTCTTATTTATCCAAAAGGTCAGAGTTTGGTTGTCATTTTGGGAACCTTGTCGTTTCTCTTGAAAGGAGAAACCTCCAGATGTTTTAGCTGGTGTTCAACCTGTCAGCAGAAAGCAACCAAAACTGTTCTCCCCACCCAGAGGGAACCCCACGCAACCTAACCTAACCCTCCTGCCAGCCCTCCCCTGCTTCCCATCAGGGCCCTCCCCAGCCCTCCCCAGACCCCAGTGTGCCAAGCAGTCAAGCAAAAATCAAGCTCCTCCGAGGCAAAAAGGCACAGCTGTGTGTTTACAGCCAGTGATTCAGATCCAACCCACATACCCTGCCAGTCTCCCCGTGAGGCAGGCTGGGGGCAAACTGTGTGTGTATATGCCAGACAGGGATCTATTTTGGGAGATGACCTGCAGCCCTTTGCCATCTTGTAGCCTCCTACCCACCCCCAGTCAGGAAAGACATCCTTCTAGAAGAAGCTGCCACTTCAGAAGTGGTTGATGGGGGTGCAGAATTGTAAGCTGCTCCTTGTCACTTGTGCAGTCAGACTGTGGCATCTGTCCTCATATAGTCACAAGAGAATGGAGTGGACTCCCCATCAGTCCAGTGAGAAGAGATAGGGTGAAGGTGATTCCAACACCATGTGCAGAGTAGGCCACTCAGAAGACAGGATACCACCTCTGCAGAGGACAAATTTGCCTCGGTCCTGCCAGGGGAGCAGGGAACACTTCAAAGAGATAAACATCCAGGCATCTGCCAGGCTCCACAACATCAGGCCCTCACAAGGAGACAGCATTGCTAGTGTCAAAGGAGGAAGAAAGGAGCCACTTCTGCTTGTTGTCCCAACTGGAAAGTTGAAAGAGAACTTGGTCAAAGGACTGCAAAGCGAAGAAGTGAGACCCCTATGGAATTCCCCACAAATGAACGCCTGGCACAAACAGCTCAGAATGAGTCTCTCTATAAAGCAGCTAGTGAGTCTCCTGGCTCAAATGGAGTTAGGAAAGTACAGTATTCTGGAAGGAGGGTACGATACATGTACAAATGTAGAAACAATCTGCAAGATGTCGCTCTGAAATAGAATGACTAAATGGAACACTGCAGGGAGCCAAGAAGAGCTGAGAGGAGGGGGATTTTCAGTTTTGTGACATTTGCCAGATGTCCGATAGGAGACGGTCCTTGGAGGTTTGCTTTGACTTCCTAATGGATGAGATGGTTGGGCAGGGTTAAGAGTAAGTAGCCACCTGTGCAGTAGCAGGGCTCAAATAGGAGCACTTTTCCCACACTCCCTAAAGCATAGTCAAGTCCTTTTAGTTTAAGCAACAGCACCATGGTCCCAAACAAGAATGAGCCTTGTAGGTATAAATTTGGCAGGAATTCTCTTTGCCTAGTTTACTAAAAGAGGGTAGCCCTAATAGCTATATTCCCTGCCCCAGAAAATATTTCTGTGCCCTATCATTAGCACAATAAAATTGAAAAGAATGACTACACCTACACTGTGTTTGCCTGCCCATGTTCATAGCTCTCTGTGTTTACCATATATAGGTGAAACAAGTACTGTCACAGTGCTTAATGGCTGGAGAGAAGGTGGGTTAATCAATCTATGTCAACCAGAAATGCAGTTGCTGATTGTGGGCCACGGGGACCCACACCCATGGCTGTGACCTAACCAACACACCTTTTTGATGACGTGGATGAAGATATAAACACACTGACCCTGTTCCAAGATCTATATCTGGGAGATATTACTCATTAGTAGATAATAGTATATAAAAAGCCAGCTGGGGCAATGATGAGTCAAAAACATCTAGATAAAGTTTAACCAAATAAAATTTGTGTTTAAAAATAATTCAGTTTCACAACTATAGATGGCATTTATGGTCTTCATTATAAGTGAAGTTAAATAAATTGGGTGTTGTAGTGGACTGTAAGTTTTAACATAAGCACAAGCAGGGTGCAACCACTTTAAAAAAAAAACAACATTAGGTTATGAGAGCAAAAGTGGAAATGGTCACAGAGAGGAATATTCCACTTCTTTGGTGTGCTCCAGGATTTTAGTGAGCTAGAGAAAATCAAGAAGAGAAGAACTGGAATGAGAAAAGCTGCACACTGTGTCAGAAAAGATAGGTGTAAAGATGTCTGTCCCCCAAGCCAACAGCGTTAGATCTGACTGTGTTTGTCTTCTGCAGTGAGCGGGCATCTCTGGGCTGCTCATGAGGGCAAAGCTAGAACAAGTAGGCAGAAGAAGGCATGGGAGGGTCACTCAACTGATGACTATTTTAACAGTAGCAACTATGCAGTGAGGAAATATGTCACTGCAAGGAACAATGCACTCCTTGATTTGACCTTTAGAAGCTGAATGGAAGGATCTGAATAGTTCAGGATATTGTACAGAGGGTTTCAGCACTGGATTCCGTACTCTCTGCCCACGGGAATTCTGTGCTGCGTTAAATATTTGTTAATTGCATCTTACTGCATTTCATTCAATGGTTTATAATCACATTGTGGATAAGGGGAATGGATTGTATGGAGCGAGTTTGCTGGAATTGGAGAAGAATCCAAAAGATTCCAGTTAGACTCTGCCTTCAGGGGGCAAAAGCCAGAGGACACACTGGAAATGGGAGAAACTGTCAGAAAGTGGAATGGTTGCCCTTCATATGTTAGCCTCCCCCCCCTTTGCCCCCTCTCCTACTCCCCCCTTTCTCCTCTCCCTGTCCTTTCTTCTCTTTGTGTGTCATTCTGTGTCATTCGCAGCTGCTGCAGCTGAGCCCTGGGCAACACTGCTCTGTCTACCCAATGCCTGGAAAAAAGGTCACTAATCAGAGAACATAGGCACCCATTGGCATAGAAAGGCTGAACACAACCAAGGGTGGCCATGTCCATGGGGCATCCTGGCCCTGGCCTGTCATAGTTCCCAATGGTGCTTTATTGATAGGAGAAAAAATGATAAAACCACTTACCATTACCCAGTGCCACTTGATTCCAGGTGAACAAGCTGACATCAGAATCTTCTAAGCCAGCCAGGTGCAGAGTATGTGCCTGGAAGCCTCAGACCCCAGAAGAACTGCCCTCCCTTCTCTCCCCTCCTCCTGGTCCTGCCTGAGAGATTCATCTTCAGCCAGCTCCCATCAAGGGAAAGAAGGGCTTTCATGTCACATTCTTTTCAGCTGTCCTAAGAACCAGCCCGATTGCAGATGACACTCCCTCCTCGCTCAGGCTTTACCAGGGCTGCTTTCAACTCATGGTGGGATTGTATAATTATGGTGATTACAGCTTATGGCTTTTTCCCTCTCTTCATCTTTTGCTTTCAAATTCATTGAGGCTTCTCATTAAACATGGCGATCCTGGTAAAGTCAGCAAAGTTTTAATAAGACATGTTTTAAAGCCAAAGAAAGCCCAGTCACAGTTGATGGATACTGTGTTCTCTCAGACACTAATTTAAAACCCTGTGAGGTGAGGATGATGCCTGGATCTAAGGGGTGGGGGAGAAGGAGATATCAGCATCTTGGGGGTGGGGAGGTACCTGTACTTATACTCTGGCCTAAAGAATCATTCTACACTGTGTCCCTGGCCTTTCTCTCTTGCATCACAGCATGGTGCATTGTGCTCCCAAAGGTACTAGGGAGAGAGGGACTGTCAACCAAGGACAAAAAACCTGACTTTGATGTCACAGCAGATTAAGTCAGGAAATGGAGATGAAGCATCTAACATAAAACTTAACCCAGCCTTGTAATCTACAGCAAAAGTAATAGGTAAATTCTGTTCTGGGTGATCTTGGGCATCCATAATTCTAAATAGATAAAAAATTTGAGTGTTAGATCTGCGGTGATCATGATCCAGTGGTCATATACTTGATGGAGGTGTCCATGGTAATGATATGCCTGCAGACACCACTATTTCCTAGCCCTCAATCATAGCTTGCTTAAATAATTCCTATGTCTATAGGACCACCAAGAAGTGTGTGTTATGTGGTGGCCACCAGAGCCCCCAACCTGCCCTTCAGCCTCCCAGGAAACGCAGAGGTACCTGCTCAGTGAGGTGCATCTTGCTTCAGCAGGAGTGTGCTTTTCAGGGCTCCCTGATTGCCCTCATGATTGGTGGCATCCAGGCAGCTCCTTAACCTGGCAGTAACTGTTTATCTGCCACTTGGGTCACTCAAGATAAAGAAATTGAATTATAACTGAGCTATAGCAACCACCCTGGGTCAAAAGTCAAAAATCTGGCTGTAATATTTCTCCCAGCTGCATTCACATCCATGACTGAAGGTGACCTGCTTGCTCTGCCCCCTGAGCACAGTACCCCTTTAGTATCCATGGAAATGCAGAGAAGTAATCACCAGTAGATGCAGGTAGTCCCTTTAGGGTACCCATGTGTCCACATGATATTAGTATGAGACCCTGGACAAGTCTCTCACATGCCTACTGCACAGAGCCTACTGCACAGAGCAGATGTTGGAACTAAACAAGGATGTGATGGTCATAGCTGCCACTTCTTGGAAGCGCATAGTGTCATACTGTGTCATGCTGGGCTTGGCCTGAGACACTTTAATTCTACTCCAGCTGTACTACTAACTTGGATGACATAAGCAACCCAGTTTTCTTGTCCAAAAAAAAGGTCATATAAATAAGTGATCAAAGGGGAAAATACATAATGTGCTCAACACTCTTTGCAGTATATGTGCTCAATAAGTATAGCTCTCCATATTATTTTCATCATCATAATGTTATTTGAACCCACCTGTATTACTTAATATTAAGTAATACTATTTTGTTTAATTTCTAACAGTAGTCTTTAAGGTAGGTATCATTGTATTTATTTTTGCAGTTGAGGGTGGACAAGAGTATATCTCATGACATTATGTCCAAAGTACATTTATTACAATGACTAGCATGGTAACCACTCAGTAAATGGTAGCTATGACTACTGCCCCATTCTAAAGTCAATGCTTAAGAGCTGGTTTTTCTACTTTCCTGGGGAATGGAGGGGCTGTGGTTCCTTGCATCCAGCTTCTGCCCTTTGCTCAATTTCTCATGTTCCCTTAGCACTTCCCAGGAATCCCAGGCAGCTGTAGATCTTGTCAGCCTAGAAGGTTGAGGAAAGAGCCACAGGTAAACTGTTGCAATATTTCCAGGACCTGGCATTTGTCCTCTACTGAAATGCAGGATTCGAAGATGCCTTCTAGGCACAGAGCTGGAGTGGTTCTACCCATGATAAGAGTATGAAATTCAGTCCACCAGAGATACCCGCCTGCATGACAGCCCCCTTTCCAGGACACTCACCTCTCAGTTGCTTACCTGCCTGGAACCTCCCTGAGTACTACAACCTCACCTTGTCCAGTTGTTCCATCTAAACAGCGGTTTCTATTTTTTAACCACTGTGAGGTTTGTGGAAGAGTTGGAAGCAAGTGCCAGGGGATGCTTTGAAATCTCTTCATAAACCAACCCCTGGGGTATGTGCTCCTACTGCTTCTAGCACTGATAGAAACAGAAGCAGACAAGCTATTTCCACTGACATGAGTGGCTTTTTCCTGGGGAGAAGTGTGTTTTTATATATGTATTTTAAGGTAAATGCTTTAAGTTTGCAATATTTGTCAAAGATTGGCATCATAGGAGCTGATATAAAACCCTATAGCTAATCACGTGGCTGCTTATGTGCCTTGCATGAGACGCTTATGGGAGTGCCTATAGTGTGAACTTGCACGCAAATGTGTGCACAGTTCTCTATCAGTGTGTACAAGTGTATACACAGGTGCCTGCACTGCCTACCTATCCACGCCTGGATGTCTGGTGTATGGCAGGTGTGTGACCATACACTGCAGCCCTGCATGTGCTCCTGTGCATGGACTGCTTGTCTGCCGCAGCTGTGTGTGTCTGGGCAGGGCTCCTCTAGAGCCACAGGTCTTCACAGTTTCAGCTGGATAAGTTATTCTTCACTTCCCTTCCCCCAAACACAATTGCCTAGTGCTGCTGGCGCAGAGTCAGAATGGCCGCTGCATTTCACCCCCGAGGTGGCTTCCTTCCAGCAGTGGGTGAGTGATCCCGGCGTCCGCACACTCTCTAACCTTGGGGATCCTTCTGCACAGACAGTGCTGCAAAACCCAGCAGAGGTGATCTGTCTGTCTGTGGCCTCCATTTTGTCTGCTCCTCTAATCTCATATCCAAATCTCATGGACAGTCAGCAGCAACCATGTGTTGGTGTTTCCATTTTTCCTGCCCATTTTTTAAACCCAGTTTTTCCTTCCTAACAAACAAGGAGCCCAGGGGCTCAGAAATGATGCTGAGAAGAGACCCTTGTCCTAGAGGCAGTGCACAAACATCTTTGGGTATTGATCCTATAACTCACCTCTCCAAGTGCTCTTGCTCTAGCAGAAGACAGAAATGCCCACTTCCTTTGGAGATATTTTAAAATCCAGTAGTAGAAGTCAGCTTCATCGCCAAGCTAAGGCTTCCATAACCCTCACTCTGTGGGCCCAGAGCCAAGTCCTGCAGGAAATGTACAAGTCTCATATTTCTATGTACTAGACCACGAGGAGAGAAGGAAACTGGGAAATAGCCTATCCACTGTCGTACAGAGACCAAAAACACATCAAGAACACATGAAAAGAGTCTGTAGGGAATAGGAAAGTAAAAAGATTCTCCATGGCCAGGAATTCCAACAACACTAGTTTTTGTCCCAGAGCCTTTTGAAAAGGCTACTTAACCTATTTCTGGCTGTATTTTTTCAAGTTAGGAAAGACATCTGATAAATACCTGTTAACAGTATTCACAGTGGTAGGAAGGAAAGGGAAATGAGTGTCCTCCTTTGCTTATGCATCCAAAAGGACATGGGCATTCACTGATGCTTTTTGCAGGGGGATGATCAGCAAGTTGACTGCTTGTGCCTTCTAGGTTGCACCTTAGCAGGTAGTTAAACAAGTACTTGTTTGCGGGAGCTAATAAGTATTCTGACGTAGAAGTAGAATCCTCGAATTGCATACTGCCAAGCTAGTGACTTCCTTTGACTACCTTATCCACAATATCAAATTTTAGCTGCATACTCCTCTAGAGTCATACTCAAGGTTACTTGAATTTCCCAGTTGGAAAAAAGTAGCATCAAGTTGTTGCCAATAGCAACATAGTCATGGCTCTGTTTCCTTGAGTCTTTTGACCTTTGCCTAATTTGGAATGAACCGGAGTTTGGATGTCAAAGTACTCTGGGGGAGGAGGAAGAGAGAGGAAGTAGTGGGCATTGTGTGAGCCACAGGTAAGCAGGCTACACAAGGGCTTCGCAAACACAATGCTCCCCTCCACTCACTCCTGAGGCTACAAGGATTTCCTCCAAGCTGAATGCAGAAAGGGCAACTGGATTGTTTGGTCAGTACAAAAGGAAGGATGGAAGAAAGAGCCAGTAGAAAAAGAGGCATTTCCACTGCAGGGGGTGCAGAGAGCAGGGAAAATGGAAATGCACAGCTTGGAAGGAAGGCCAGGGAGCCTGTGCCTGGGCATTCTGCCACCAAAGTAGAGCTCAGCTGTTGAGCTCTTGTCACTCCCAGCATTCCTGCCTAGTTCCAGATTTGTCCCTGCAGCTGGAGGAACTACGAAGGAAGGTCTCTCATCACTAACCCAGACCAACAGGCAGAAGTTGGCCTCTGTATCTGATAACCTTAATGAGGAGCAGGAGCCAGAGGCCAGGAACACCGCCCCGGAGGCCTTCCTGATTTAGGCACTTGGGCTAGAATGATTTGAAATCAAGTTGGTTCCAACTGAAGTAACACCACTGTGCCTGACCCACCTTAGAAAGGCAAACACCTGCTTCTGGGACAGTCACTCAAAAGATTCCAGAGGGGTCAGCACTGGCAGCACAGGGCCATAAACAGAAATGTAGCTTTACTTGTTGTAAATCCATATGCACCAAGCAATAGTGACCTGCATCCCAACTCAGTATGGTAGTCTAAAGCTCCTTTTGCCGATCCTGTCTGCCAAAAGGGGGCTCCTCTCAGGTCACAGGATGTCCAAATGTGATGAGGAGAAGCCACTGAGCAGAGCAGCTACTGCACGAGACAGCCTCAGGGAGAGCCCAAGAGCTGAACGCCCTGGTTTGGGAGGTTAAGAAAATCACCCTTCACCACTTAGACAGCTGGTGCAGTATAAGTGGGCACAGAGGAGTCCATGGTCTGTGGGCATTTCCATCTTCTGTCTTCCTGGAGAGTCAGGGCCATATGCAGATAGGTGTCTGCCTCATGAAGGCCACCCACCTTGGTTCTGCTACTGGTTAGCTGTCTGCTCGCAAGGCAAGTTACTCAAGGCCCATTTGAGTCTGTTTCTTCATCCATTTAGTGCAGTTACAGTTACTTAGCTAGGATGCTGTGGACATTACTGTGAGTGTTTGTTAAATGACCAGTTAGCTGGCCCTCCCTGGGCAATAACAGGCAGCTGTTAGGGACTATTAGCAAACATACCTGTGCCCTGATGGTGGGACCACCCCAACCCTGCCACACACATCAAGGCCTAGGCAATTTAAAGAGGTGGACACTTGTGAAAGGAGGTACACGATAAATTGATACCACCCAGATGGAGGAAGAATAAGAAATTCAAAGACAAAGGCCTGGGGAGGTCAAGAGGTAGGTGAGTCCTTTTACATTAATCCAGATGGGAGGGCTTGCAACAACTAGCTTTTCCTAAATTTGAAATTAGATAGTTGGAGATAAATGAGAAGGAAGAAAGGAAGGAAGAGAGAGAGAAGAAAGAAAAAAAGGAAAAGAAAGAGAAAGAAAGAAAGAAAGAAAGAAAGAAAGAAAGAAAGAGAGAGAGAGAGAGAGAGAGAGAGAGAGAAAGAAAGAAAGAAAGAAAGAAAGAAAGAAAGAAAGAAAGAAAGAAAGAAAGAGGTCACTGGTATGTGCCGAAGCAAAAGGTGTCTGAACCTGCTAAATGTTCCAGTGAAATTTTGTGGCAAATGATTTTAGATAATGTGACAGTTTGTTAGATTCCACAGTCCTACCATTTTCATAGCAAAGTCTGGTTGTTTATAACATTACACATAGAATGGTGTACCTACCACTTCAAAAAAAAGCTATGATTTTTTTTTGATCATCTCTTTTATTTCTTTAAAGATTTGGGTTTAAGTACATATAAGCACATATTAATTTTTCTGCCACTAAAGTTTTACCATTAATTCGATTTTTACCTATCCCATGTGTTTTTTAAAATCAGGTGTTGTTTTATGTTTGTGATACATCTTGGTACAAAATCTCAAATAAAGAGAATATTTTAAAACTAAATAAAATGCCCTTCAGCCCCTGAGAGAAATCAGAAAGCTTGGTGAGGACCCAAGAGTAAAACAGACCCCAGGAAAGAATCTTGCCACAGGGCTTCTGCCCAGCTCCCTGTAGAAGGTTGAGATAGCCAGAAATAGCTCTCCATTCTTGGCTGCCCTGGCCTAGCTCTGCTGTGGATTAGCAAGGTTTAATCTTTGCCTCATCTCATTACCTAGTTTGTGAAATGTATCTGCCCCACCTTGCTTCAGTAGGTGATGAGTGTTTCAGCTTTCAGAAGCTGAAAGTGTTTTGAAAGCAATCTATATACAGCATAGATCTTTTTACCATCCCTTCCCACTTTCTCAAGACCCTAAGACATCCCAACCACATGCCATTCTCTCACTTCGACTTTAATAATCATTGAAAAAAGGAGATGCCATGGAGTTGCTTGAGCGCACTACTAAAATTCCTTTTACCTTGCTGAATGAAGAACGAACCAGGAGCACAAATCCCCAGGGTGTCACCTGATGGAGTTAGGTAGTGTCATGTCTTCTCCTCAGACCACAGAACCCAAGCCAGAACGCTAACCTTCCACTCAGCAGAATGCTGTCCTTAGCAGGTCCCCTCGAGCCTATGCTTCCACAGAAATGCATCCTACATGAATCTGAGTATGGCCCATTCAAGGTGACCTTCAAACTCCTTACAAGAACAACCTACCTCTGGGACTTCCATTTCTTCCCCAAAAAAGTCACCCAGTGAGCCCTATTCAGCAAAGCGCCATTTGTTCATGAGCTAGCATGAAAAATGCCTATGTGTCCCACCAGGGGGATCAGTTAGAGTCCATGGAAGCCAGACAAAATGTTCCAAATCAGTTCTGCTGCAAGTTTCAGTGCCCCTAGCAGAGGAATCTGGGTTTCTCCCACACCAGAAGAAGCACTGAATTTTTCCAAAGTTCCAAAAATGGGACTAGCAACTTAAAAAAAGTGAGGAGTGGAGAATTCTTAATGACAGCAGGGGTTTTTTTCCTAATCTTTTTTTCTCTTTTGAGATATGATAATATATATGGTAAAATGCACAGGTCTGAAAGGAATGGTTCAATGACCTTGACAAATGTATATACTTGTGCAACCTCTACTCCATCACCCTAGAAAGTTTGCTCATGCACCTTTCCAATCAATTCTGCCCTCTTCTCCAGATGCAACCACATGTAGTTTCTATTTTCCCAGCAGCCTAGATTTTGATTTGATGCACTGAAGACCTTAAATGTTGGTCTTAGATCAGCTGGGCAAGTCACCGGGAGAATATCATCAGCAGTGCACATGTCTTTACTTCCTTAGCATTGAAAGGGTCCCCTGAGCCCCTAGTGCTTGACTGTGCTGCCCACATATGCACTTGACCCTCAGGGTTACTTAGGCCCTGAGCCACAGCCCTCTTCCTGGCCAGAGTTTAGCATCAGTATCCCAGGTAAGTAAGTGGCAGAAGGGCTGGGTAACCCGGATGGGTTGTGCATGCTTTGTTGGTTAGAATCTGGAAGTGCAATGCACAGAGCAGCATGACAAGCAGCATGTTGATTTTCCTTAAAGCACTGCACAAAAGGGAGGTAGCCCTTCTGTCCGTTTCCTTTCAGAAACAAAGGATTCCATAACTACCTTCGTCCAGGTTTCTAGCCATCAAGATGGCCACAGAGCTGAAATGATTAGCCCGAGGGGAGGGTGGGGATCGAATGTGTGGGTGTTCATGAACCCAACAACATCCCTGTGGGCCATAAAATTGAAGGATCCCAAGTGCTATTGGATTATACCTTGCCAAATGTCTGGCAGGTAAAAAGCATCTTGTCTATATGCAAAGCTCTGGTGTCTCTGGAATTTACCTTCTGCAGCTCAGTTATTAATCGCTGTATATTTTTTCATTTGGACAAAGAGTGCCTGCTGATAGCATTTTCAGCTACCCTCAGCTGCTTCTCTCAGTTCTGCCAAGGCCTCAGGCTGAGCTGGCTGGAGTTTTCCTAGCACCATGATCCATTCCCAGCTGACCAGCACTGGGGAACATTACACATTCAAACCACTTTCTCTGTGACCACACAAGGGGCCAGGCACAGGCAAAATTACCGCTTCCCTGTCTGAGTATTTCCTGAAGAATCTTGGGAACTGGAGGCAGCAATGGGAGGAAACAGGAGGAAGGTAAAAGCCCTAGAGTAAATGGGCAGAGACTCTCCCGTCTGTGAGCAAAGCAAGGGCCTGAGACGCTGCCTGCCCATGGGATCATGTGCTTCAGGGCAGCTCCTCTCTAAACACAGGTAGCCTCTGCTCTCAGATTTCACTTTGATACCTGAACACACCATGGGAGCCTAAGCTCTTCAGAAGGGAGGCCACCACTGAGCAACTGGGATTGTAGGATCTCTTCCCCAAAGCCCCAGGCCAGGCATCTAGCCTGCCTGCATCCCCAAAGCCAGGCATCTAGCCCTGCCTGCTTCTGCATGATTAACCGCCTTCCAGCCCAGCTCACACTCACTCACAGAGTAACGGGAAGATTGCAGCTGGCTGAGCTGCTTCCCAAGTCAAGCCATCCCCAACCCTTGTGACCTCCGTCTTTAGCAGCTGAACTGGCATTTGGTAAATTTGGGGGAAAAACAGAGGAGAAAGGCAGCCAAAACAGGCAGGCAACACCACCTGGATTGCTGAGAGGTTGGGGACAATCTCAGGAGTGGCCTCTAGGCCAGTGGGCTGCATAATCGGCCCCTGAATTGCTGGCAAATGGAAGCTGTGGTGAGAGGGGGAGGGGCAGCCAATCACAAGCTGGCCACAGGTCCTTGGAGTCAGAGCTGTGAGGCTGAGCTCCAGGACTCCAGCAGGAAGAGATTAATTAGCTCCTCCAAGCCCAGCCAGACCCTTTCTGTACAGCTAGGAGAGGTTAAGGGTGGGGGTGCCTGAGGGCCAAATTCACCTAGAACAAATAGACACACACAATCCTCCCTCAACCCTCAGCCCCCTCTTCAGCTAAAATGACCTCACTAATGAGAATGCAGCCATAATGAGGGCTTGGGGTAAACCTTCCTTCTTTGTCTCTGGGCTTTTAACATACACATTGCCAACAGATCCTTATTCAGAAGATTTAGTGATTTTCTTTTCATATCCGCCAGCTAAATCAGAGCCCCAAATACCATATATAGCAACTCTGAACACAT